>JAJONZ010009819.1:0-51428 GCA_029582445.1 Solanum paucissectum
GATCATTCTAACAGCTAAGAACCCAACAATTCTAACATTCAAGAAACCCTAGGTCTAGTCATAATAAGGGAATCAAGAAACTGACTGAAAACTAGGGACCTAATGGGTGAAAGGAACCCACTAGTGAAATCCCACATACCTGGTGACGAGTTCCACGGAGAAATCTTTCAATTTTGGGGTTGGAACTGAAGGAAGCTTGTTGCGTTCTTGAACTAAGGTTCTTGGCCTTTTTCTCCTCTCTCGCTTCTAATTTTTCTAAGTTTGATTAATGATCTGACTTAGGTAAGTTCTAGTTATGTTTCTAGGCTTAAACTGACTAAAACCTCATAATTTAGGATCTAAATGATGTATCTTAGGGGTTAAACGAAATAGGAAAAGACCAAAAGACCCCTGACTTAACTACTGTCGGAGTGATCGACAGACGGGGACTGATGGGCCATCATTGAATCGACGGTCCGTAGATTGGGTCCGTAAGTCAAGCCTGCTCGGTAGGCCTTCACTAAAACGAGCATAACATTTTACTCGAAGGTCGGATTTTAGCAAACTCGGCGGCGTTAGAAAGAGGATTCAATTATATATCTTATCATAGGTTATGGGACACATAATTCCTTTTGTGATGGGAGTTATGACCATTTGAAGTTGACCCAATTATCAATTTTCCCTTAATTGGCTGTTGGCCTTCACCAAAGATCATACCTATGCACCGCGGATCGAATGACGGTCCATGCTGGTTGGCCGTCGTTCGCGACTGAAGGATGAAATATGAATTGTGAAACTGAAAGTTGGCTGGCCCATCGATGGAGCTAACTGACGGGCCCATGTAACTTCTGAAAATCTTGGATTTTTTTCCTTTTTCGAATCTGGGGTGTTACACGGGACCTACGAGCCGTAGGTCAATTACGGTTCATAGATTGGGGTCGTAGGTCAAGTCTGCCCGACAGGGCTTCACTAAAATTAGAATAACCTTTTACTCGGAGGTCGGATTTTAGCAAACTCAGTGGCGTTGGAAAAAGGATTCAATTATCTATCATACCATAGGTATGGGACATATAATTCCTTTTGTACTAAGAGTTTTTACCATTTGAAGTTGACCAAACAACAATTTTCCTCTAACCGACTGTTGACCCTCACCTACGGATCGTGGATCAAACGACGGTCCGTGTTGGCCGTCCATCATTTGCGTCAGAGGCTGGGTAAAGGGGGCCTCGATCCATGGACCGTGGTCTGACCTACGGATCGTGGTCTGACCTACGGACCGTGGGTCTGTTCGTGGGTCGAGCCTTTGCCTATTTTCTGAGTTGGGTCTGGGGAGGGGTTGCAGTGGTGAACCACAGACCACCAGAACGGGCCGTGGTCTGACCTACGGTCCATAGATACCCACCGTGGGTTGCAGCTGCAACTTCTTAAAATCTACATTTTTGGTCTGTTTTGAATACGGGGTGTTACATTATCTCCCCCTTGGGACCATTCGTCCTCGATTGAAGAATAAACTAGCTGAAATTGAGGGAGAGGGATGCCATCCCTACCACTAAATACTGAGAACTGGATTTCTGACTGAACTGAGTTCCAAGAACATGCAAATGCGCTGAAAATGCAAGTATAAACTAAAGGAACATGATTCTAAGACTGGATTTACGCATGAGTGATTGGAAAATTGGAGAGGAACTATCACCTCAAGCTGGAGTGGAATCGGAAGGAAAGAGGTGAGGATACTTAGCTTTCATGGCCGCTTCTGCTTCCCAAGTAGCTCCCTCTACGGACTGAATCATCCACCAAACCTTGACTGAAGCGACTTTTTTGTTTCTCAACCTTATAACTTGACGATCAAGAATCTTAGTTGGTACATCCTCATAAGAAATGCTATCTTTTACAGCCAAACTCTCTAATGGCACTATGGATGCTGGATCACCCACACACTTCTTCAAAAGTGAAATGTGAAAGATTGGATGCACTGCTGCTAAGTCTGCTGGAAACTCTAACTCATAAGCCACTTTACCAATACTTTTCAAGATCCGGTAAGGGTCTACATATCTGGGACTGAGTTTCCCTTTCTTAACAAATCTCATCACCCCCTTCATAGGTAACACTTTCAGAAAAACCTAATCATCAATTTGGAACTCTAGTTCCCTTCTTCTCACATCTGCATAAGACTTCTGGCGACTCTGGGCAATCTTAAGTCCATCTCTAAAGAGTTGCACTTTCTCCATAGCATCAAAGTTTGAATCTTTTTCTATCAAGGCTACTTCACCTACTTCAAACCAACCAATTGGATATCTACATCTACACCCATCCAATGCCTCATAAGGGACCATCTGAATGCTGGAATGGTAACTATTATTGTAGGTGAACTCAATAAGAGGAAGATGATCATCCCAACTACCTTTGAAGTCGATCACACAAGCTCTCAACATGTCTTCTAAGGTATGAATGGTACGCTCTGCCTGACCATCCCTCTGTGGATGAAATGTTGTGCTAAGCTTAACCTGACTACCAAGACCCTTCTGAAATGACTTCCAGAAATGAGAGGTAAACTGAGGACCTCATCTGAGATAATAAACAAAGGAACTCCATGCAACCTCACAATATCATTAATGTAAATCTTGGCATAATCCTCCGCCGAATCTGTAGTCCTCACCGCCAAAAAGTGAGAAGACTTAGTAACCCTATCAACAATCACCCAAATGGATTCATATTGTCTGCGAGTATGAGGCAAACCCGTGATGAAGTCCATGTTGATCACTTCCCACCTCCAAGTAGGAATGTCAATCTCTTGAGTCATTCCTCCTGGTTTCTGATGTTCTGTCTTGAATTGCTGGCAATTGGGGCATTTAACCACAAATTTTGCTATATCTTTTTTCATACCATTCCACCAATAGACTTCCCGCAGATCACAGTACATCTTCGTAGCACCTGGATGAATGAAATATCTAGAGTTATGGGCCTCTACAGGAATATGTTATCTCAGCTCGCCCACATTAGGAACACATAATCGACCCTAGTAGCGAAGCACACCATCTCCCCTTTGGGAGAAAACCTCAACTCTCTGTTGATGGACTGCACCCTTAAGTTGTAGAAATATTGGATCACTCTCTTGCTTCTTTTAAACCTCCGCTACCAATGAAGATTCTGACCCATCATGAACTGTTACACCACCATCTGATATGCTCATAAGGCAAACTCCCAAGCGAGCAAGCCGATAAACATCCTTCGCTAGCTCTTTCATTCTTCCTCAACATGAGCTATACTACCCATATATAATTTGCTAAGAGCATCTTCTACTACATCGGCCTTACCAGGATGGTAAAGCACATTCATATCAGAATTCTTAAGGAATTCAAGTCATCTCCTCTAGCGAAGATTTAACCCTTTCTGGCGGAACACATACTGAAGGATCTTATGGTCTATGAACATATCTACGTAAACACCATAAAAGTAATGTCTCCAAATCTTTAGTGCAAACACTACTGCTGCAAGCTCGAGGTCTTGAGTTGGATAGTTCTTCTCATACACCTTAAGCTGTCTAGAAGCATAAGTTATAACCTTACCTTGACGCATCAACCCATAACCTAGGCCGACTCTGGATGCATCACAATAGATAACATGCCCGTCTGAACCCTCTGGTAGAGTCAAAACAGGAGTTGTAGTCAACCTAGTTTTCAATTATGCGAAGCTTTTCCCACAATCATCTGACCACTGAAACTTAACCTTTTTCTATGTAAACTTAGTCAATGGAGAGGCTATGGATGAAAATCCTTCCACCAAATCTTCAGTAATAACCGGCCAAACCCAAGAATCTTCTGATATCTGTAAGATAGGTGGGTCTGGTCCATTGTTTCACTGCTCCTATTTCTGGGAATCCACTTAGATTCCTTCGCTAAACACAATATGCCCAAGGAAAGCAATAAATTGTAACCAAAACTTACATTTTCTAAACTTAACAAATAATTGGGGATCTTTGAGAGTTTGCAGGACAATCCTCAAATGATTCGCATGTTTTTTCTCATTCCTAGAGTAAATGAGGATATCATCAATAAAGACAATAACGAACAAGTCCAAATATTTCTTGAACACTCTGTTCATCAAATCCATGAAAGCTGCAAGAGAATTGGTTAGTCCTAATTACATAACTACAAATTATTAATGACCATATCGAGTTCTTAAGGCTATTTTCCGAATGTCACTATCTCTTAATCTGAGCTGCTGATAATCGGATCTGAGGTCTATCTTTAAGAAATGACTAGCACACGGAAGTTGGTCAAAAAAGTCATCAATATTGGAGATAGGGTACTTATTCTTGATTGTTACTTTGTTTAACTTCCTATAGTCAAAGCACATCCGAAGAGAACCATCTTTTTTTTTCACGAACAACATTGTTGCACCCCATGGGGAAATACTAGGTCTGATGAAGCCCTTATCTAGAAGGTCTTTCAAATGCTCTTTCAATTCCTTAAGCTCAGCTAGAGCCATTCTGTAAGGAGGAATATAAATAGGCTAGGTATCTGGAATGAGATCAATTCCAAATTTGATTTCCCTTTCGGGAGGAACTCTGGGAAGATCTTCTGGAAAAACTTCTAGAAACTCACTAACTACAGGAACTGACTCAAGAGTTGGGTTTTGGAGCTTAAATCCTTAATCTGAACTAGATAATAGAGATAACCCTAAGAGATCATCTTTCTGGTCTTAAGGTAAGAAATGAAACGACCCATAGGCACTAAGCTACTACCCTTCCATTCTAAGGTTGGTTCATCTAGAAACTGAAAATGAATGATCCTAGTTCTACAATCAACTGAGGCATAAAAGGAATATAACCAATCCATGCCTAGAATGATATCAAAGTCTACCATTTCTAACTATACAAGATCTACTAAGGTGACTTTCTAAGAGACTGTGACGGGGCAATTTCTGTATACCCGTCGCTATAATTGGGTCACCAACTAGAGCAGAGACTGAGAAGGTTTCTGAAAGAGTTTTTGAACTAACATTGAAGTTGACTGCTATATAAGAAGTTACAAAGGAAATAGTAGCCCCTGGATCTAACAAAGCATAAACATCTAATTTAAAAACTCGTAACGTACAAGTGAGTACATCAGCAAAATCTTCCTAATCCTGGCAAGCCTGAAGAGCATACAACCTGATTAGGCGTTGTCCGCCACCTGTACCAGATGTGTTACCATTCTGAGTCGAGCGACCCATTGGTGCTGCTGAAGTTGTTGACTGAGATCTACTATTATTGCCCCCTTGACCTTGCTTAGCAGAAGGACAATCTCTCAACCTATGACCAGACTGACCACACCCAAAGCATCATTCCTTTCCTGCAAGACACTTGCCGGGATGGTTCTTACCACACTTTGGACAAGTTGGGTAGGTTCTGGTGCCTGCAACACTCCCCTAAGACTTAGAGCTTGATGCCCTTCTTTTCTGATCATGTCAGAGCTTAGAGGATGGAACACTAGCTGATGAAGGTGCTGGAGTTGAAGACTTTTGCTAAAATTGTGCATGATATCCACCACCTATTTTCTATTGAGAATACTCATAGTTGCATGTTCTATCTTTCTTATTATCCTTAGATTGTTCCTTAAGATTTTCTCCTTCAACCTGCTAAGCATGATTCATGAGCCTAGAGATGTTCATATTTTCCAGCAACATAGCATTCCTACACTATGTTTTCACTATGTCGGATACTACATATAGAAACTTGTTCATTTAAGTCCTGTAATCGGCAACCATATGAGGAGCATACCTGGAGAGTTGGGTAAACCTGAGTCCATACTCTCGGACTTTCATGTTACCTTGCCTCAAATTCATGAACTCTTGAGCTTTTGCCTCCCTCAACTCTCTTGTGAAGAACCTATCAAGAAAGGTCTCACTAAAGCATTCCCAAGTGATAGGAGTTGTATCTATACCCCTGTTCTTATTCCATTGAGTATACCAGATATGAGCTACATCCTTAAGCTGATAGGATTCTAACTCTTCCATATCATTACATGTCACTTGCATCACTCCAAAGATTTTCTTGACCTCATCTATGAAATTTTGGGGATCCTCACCAATATCTGATCCTATGAAATCTGGCAGATTCATCCTCACAAAGTCACTAACCCTGGCTGCCACTGGTCCATCACTAGAATTTCCAGGAACTGGAACCTGTTGGTTGTTTTGATTAGTCACACTCTACGCCAAAAGTTGAATGGCATTCTGAAACTGAACATTCGAAACATCCTGACCTGGGACTGGAGGAGCAGTGTTAGAGTTGCGTGCATTCAAATTCCTTACGTAACCTCTATGAGGAGGCACGATCTAATAGCGCATCACATCAATTTTGAAACGAGGAATTATATCATACCTTACGCACAATAAGAATATCAAGAAAGTGAAGTTTTCCTAAATCACTTCATAGTCTCCCTCTCATTAGATGTGGTGCACTTCACACCCATGAAAAGGATTCTACTTAGTGCAACTTTTGATACATTCTAGGACACTTAAACCTAATGCTTTGATACCAAGTTTTTCACTCCCCGAAGCTACCCCCTAGACGCGGACACGGGACCTAGGATCACGAGTGTCCCCAAGCTAATCCTTCTGGCATATCATAAGCATACTTAAAAGAAATACTGAATTAAGAAGGTACTGTGCGGAAGCTAGAAACGTATCATAAAGGAAAATGATGGGGAATACCCATTCTAAATCTTAAATAAATAAATACTTAGCATTTAACAACAACTAAAAAGTCAAACTCAAATACTAAAGTTGAAACTAACTATGTCTGAAATAAGCCTCTAACTAACTAGCAGTGCTGGGACATGCCCTAACTAAATCTAGTAATAATGAAACTAAAGACTAAAAGCAAGGGAAACCTGTCTGTCATCCTCGAGAAATGAGGACTCACCACTAATGCTGTTGAACTGGAGACTGGGAACCAATCTATGCGTGATCTAGAGACTAAGGACCTAAACCTACATTACAAAAAGATGTAGCACAGAGTATATGTCAGTACTTGAAAGGTACTGAGCATGCATGATAGAATATTGCTGAACAATAAACATACTTGAACAAAGCATATAACTGAGCAATGAAAGATAAGCATGATGCTATACTAAAAATACTAAACATGAAATGACTGAATGCAATGACCAAGTTTGTAACATGCTGAGACTAAAATCTGACTGCAACTGATAACTTGGTCAATTCAATAGAATTTAACTGTAAGGGAGCTACTAATAACCGACATAAAACTAGATGAGCTAAATGTGGAGTCCGACGTATATTCCCCATCGAGAGGACCTAATATATCTATCCAGAGGTATAGAGGCATGACTGGCGTGTTCTCTAAAATGTAATGCCCACAGAGGGAACTGATGTACCGTGAGTTTACGGTATTTTTGATGCATTTCACTTAGAATTTATGTGTATCTAGGGCTATATTGTATTAGATATTATGTGTTTTGTATTATGTTTGTAGGAAATAAGTTCGGAATGCAGTTGATGGAGATGATAGTTGGAATTATGTAGAAGGAGCCACCCACGAAATGATTCATGAAACGTAGGTCCTATGACGGACCGTCATTGGGTAGGTGTAGATGGAGAATCAGGGAATTCTGACTAAGTGTGGAACTACGGAGCAACTGACAGACCGTAGGTTGACCCACGAGCCATTCTGCACATTCATCGATGGATTTAGAGAGTTTAAGTTGCAGTAACTGATAAAAAATTCTAAGTGTGGAGCCACGGAAGGGGACCTACGGACCGTAGGTCAGAGTCGTCAACTGATGTCGCATTCCAGACAACTTATTTCCTTATTTTGTTTCCTTTTTATTTAGGACTTGTTTTCTATAAACAGGAGTTATAAACCTCATTTTTGGGGGCTAGAGAACATTGTTTACTTTTAGTTCCTGCTATTTTGGGAATTAACTTTCAAACTTTAGCAATTTGATTTCTGGAATTTGTTTTATAAGATTTTCACTTTGCAATTCAATTGAGGATTTCAGGTTTTCATCTATTCTAATTGTACGTTCATGAATTCTTTCTTCTTAAACATGAATTGTGAACTCTCAAGCATGAGTAGCTAAATCCACAACTAGGTTTGTGGTATCCATGAGCAATTAACAACGTATGAATAATAATTAAGTAATTCTTTAATCGTGTTTATGTATGTATTGGTAATTCTTTCGCTTAGAAGTCTTTTTAACAGTTGCAAACGTTAGAACTCACCTCGTTCCTACTTGTCGTACCACGAAGGTAATGAATGAGAAAAAGATTAACAACAGAGATTTAGTGGATGCTATCTAATAGTCTAATGTCAATTGGTGTGAGAGTGAAAACTAAGCCTTACATTGATGTGATGTCTAATTTGAGGTGAAGGTGAGGGTTAGTAAAGTATACACTCGTAGCTGGACCAAGGTGCGTAGTGAAATTCCCTATTTGGAGGACCAATCACCTAGGGATACCTAACTTACCAACTTTGCATGTAAAACACTTGAAAAAAATTACTATTATTAAGATTACTACGTTAAAAAATTATGGGGAACACATACACCCTTGTTTCTCTCTCATATTGATAACTTAAAGTTTGAATCCTGCTTACTTGTTACTTTATCAACAACCTATTACTTGCTTACAAAACCCTCACCCCTTTTAATTACTTGTCTCAAAAATAGTTTGACTAAACGGATATAATAGTGAGTTAAGTTAAAGACTCAACTATATTCCTCGTGGTATCGACCACAACCTACAAGTTTAATTCTTTATTTGACAACGATCGCTTATACTTCTTTAATATAAGTGTAATTTGAGCGTATCAAATTTTGGCACCGCTGCCGGCGAATTTGGTTTTTAGATTAAGTTTAACTACATTATTGAACTTTAGTCAATTATTTCCTAATTTTATGTTTTTGTTTTATTTTTGTTTTCTACAGGTTTCTACTCTAGTGTATGCCAAGTACACGGAGTCGAGGCGAACCATTGACCCCCTACGATCCAGAGTTGAGAAAAACATTTAGAAAAATGAATAATCAAGGGGTCCATAATAATCCAATCATTGGGGTGGAAATATTACCCAAGCTCTAAATATACCTCCTCATAAGGATCTCAGCTGAAACAAGGCTTAAGGAAAAGAGTACAACTCGCTTTTAGCTCAAACGCATGATTCATATGAACATGAGTGCATTCCTCTAAAACCCAACACTTAACTCACTAATGGGCTTCTCTCAATCCCATCTGGAGTCACATGACATCCTCAACACTTTTTCTAAGAGCAGCTCATTGATAAAGGACTGGATTTTTCTTTTCAACAACTTCTAGTATGACGGGTAGTCGAATGAATATGAGAAACGCACGAGTATAAATAAATCTCAATGACATAGCTCTATTGAACGATTAAGAGTATGAAAGAAGGGAAACTTTTCTTAAATGTTTGTAGTCCCTCATTTATAGAAGTGGGGCCCTCACAACCATAAACAAGACCCTACTAACAGAACTTCATAGACACCCTAGGACACTTGAACTCTGTGCTCCGATACCAAGTTTTTCACGACCCGAGTTTACACCTTGGACTTGGCCGGCACTCGAGAACCATTGATGGTCCCCAAGTGAACCCTCATCTTGGTTGACTACAAGCAGAAGACTAACTCAAGCATGCAAAAGCTTAAGAAAACTGAATTTTATTCCAATACTCAACTTTAAAATAATACGAACAATACTGAATAGGTAACTCTGAATAAAATAATATATTCAACTAGGCATAAAATAAGCAACTTAAGTCTTTAAAACATTTACGAAAATAAATGAACAGACTTCTGAAACTCTATTGTCTACCTATGAAGCCTCTAACTAACAAGATGGAAGTCGGGACAAAACCCACGACATCCTAACAATTGAAAAGTAAATGAAATCCTTCTGAAGCAAGAAGGCTCACCATAGCTATCTGGAAATGCAATTGGTATAAACAAAGCGCCTGTTGATGATTCTGAATACTTGTATCTCCATCATGAAATGATGCAGGACAAATGGATCAATACATGGAATGTACAAGCATGCAAGGGGAATTCTAAAGTATAAACATAAGCTTGAACTTAATAAAAAGGAAACATACTTACCTCTTCTCAACTCACTCAACTAAACTCAACTTAAGAATAAGATACTCAACTCAAAGATTAGATACTCAACTCAATGATATGATACTCAACTCAAAGGTACTCAACTGAAAATACTCAACTCAACTCAAAGGTACTCAACTGAAAATACTCAACTCAAGATTAGATACTCAACTAAATGATATAATACTCAACTCAAAGGTACTCAACTCAAGATACTCAACTCAAAATAAAGCAACAATAAAAGATGCGATATATGGAAAGCTTTTAAAACAATAGATAGCAACTCAAAGTATTGAAGAATAAAATTATAACTCAGTTTATATATATAAAAATACAATATAGCTCTGTGGGATTTTCTCTAACCGACAACTATCACTATGAGCTATGGGATGATACAACATCTCGCCCACGCTGCCAAAACTGTCCTATACTTTGCCAGGGTATAGAACCTCTCAACTAAGTCGATCTACTAGTCTATGCTAAAAAGCACTAAGGAATCAACTAAAAAGTATGACCCTTTCTACCCACGTTGGATACATGGTTTATGGAGACTTGAGTTATGTGAACTCGTCCCTATATCGGTGCCCAATACTACTTCCAAAATACACTCAGCTCATATGTTTAAAAACATAAGTCTTTCTGTGTTTTAAGATTTTTACTCAAAATCTTTCTCTTAAAAGAGATATTACTCAAAATGCTCAATACTCTTTTGGAAATCTAAGTTTCCCTCTCTTTTAAATGTGAAAACATTTACTCTTGGTAATACCTAGTGTCCATATATCATTTTAAAGAAAGTAAACTCAACTCTACTCTTTCTCAACTCGAGTGCTCAAGTCTTAAAACAAGTTTAGAAAAATTTGTAAAAGACTTCTCAAAATAAGGTTCATGCCAATGTTTGGACGTGAATGACTCAATTCAAGGTTTTCAATAACCATACATAGAACTCAATACTAGGAACTCGACAACTCAGAACTCAAGAACTTCAATGATACCACTTATTTCAATAATGCTCAACTGAGAGGGTTCAAGCAGAATTATGGGCATGACAAACTCAACTCATTGACTCCATGGGTAAAACGTAATAGTCCCATTATTAGGAATAAAATCTCAAAATAATTAGGAACTCAATGCTCAAAGACATAAAACTCGAAGATGCTACTCCTCTCGAAGACACTCAATGTATGGAGTTCATGTGGAATTTATGAGCATGAACGACTCGACTCAAGGGTCTAAAAAACATTATGGAACTCATGTTTACAAATTTTCTCATTCTCATACTTACTTCCTCGAAACTTAGTTCAAATCAATAATTGATCTCAAAGAATTTACAATTGAACTCAAAGATTTTCTTGAACTCTACTCTTAACTCTCTCTTGAATGTGAATTATGAATTCTAGAGTTATAGTTCAAGTTACGAAGGATCTCGTGATGATAAAGTAGACTCATGAATACATTCTCCTCATTCTCATACTCACTTGCTCGAGTCTTGAGACAAGTTATTAGAAATTGTAGAACACTTCACAAAAGACTCAAAGGGACTTTCTCAAAATATTCGAAAGAACTCTCAAGACTTAACTCTTAGCTCTACGTTGAATTTGAATTATGAATTCAAGGTTATGATTGGTTATAAGAGAGATATCATGATCATTAAAAGTGTTTTTGATAGTTAATCTTGAGAAACGGTTGAAAACATTATGTAGGGAGCATGACTGTGACGCGGAGATGAATTATAATGTTTGGTCGAAATAATTTTTGAAAGAGTGGGGTCCTCATTCTCTCTGCAACATGGAGATAAATAATTTCACTTCTTAGGAACAGGTCCGTGACGCAGACCTGGTACCTGTTTCTTGTCTAACTTTTTCCTCCTCATTTTCTGACCCCAATTCGCTTAAATTCAATTATTTTCACAATTTCTCTTTAGATTTAGATACCCACTACATGTACACAAGAATCTAATCAAACACAACTCTAAAATCTACACGATTTCTTCAAGAAATAATCAATCTCATCTAAACTCAAGAACGAAAGCCAATTTCAAGAACTCAATTCAAGAACAATAAACATTCAACTTTCTAGAATGAATTTCGCTGATATTAACATGATTGGCGTGTGGGTGAACAAACCCAACACTATGGAAGCTTGCATACCTCTGAGGAATCAAATACATGGCAAAAATCTGCAACAAAACTCAAGAACCTCGACGAACGCCTCGATCATTTCCTCTTTTCTCCTCATTTCTGCTATTTTCTCTTCGTGAACTCTCAACTAAAACCCTAGGCGCATATTAAGATAATAAAACTGAACCTATTCGGATTAGACCCTTTAAATCTTACTAAAAATGAGTTAAATCTGATTGGGTAAGGAAAACACCAAAATACCCCTTACTATTTTTGGGTAACTTTCTTTAATTGGACAACTTGACTTCAAAAGGGGACATCTCACTCCTCCGACCTCGAAACTTATCAAACTCGGTGGTGTTGGAAAGATAATTCAAAGACCTTTCATTTGATATCTTATGGGCCACCTAACTCATCATGTACTGAAGGATATGGCCTTTTGAAGTTGACCCAAAACTTAAAGGAACCTAACCACGACTTGAATGAATTCTCTCTAGTTCTTCTTGGAACTCAAGGTGCTAAATCTAGTGACCTTAACACTTAAGAAATTTTTTATTTCCTTGGTAAAATCTTACTCACTGCAAAGAATTGTTCGAGTCTTAGTTCGAAAATTTTCTGGGGTGTTACATATTTACATTTGAATATGAAAAGAAAGCTGAAGACATTTCAGATCCCCTCATCTTTTTAGGTCATATCCTCGATGCAAACAAGGATATAGAGGGTCACCTTCTCAAGTATATAGATGGTCACCTTCTCTAGAATTAGAAGATCTAAGTTCTGTGTGTGCGCGCGCGTGCGTGTGTGCATGTGTGTGTGTCTCTGTGTGTGCGGCGCGAGTGTGTACAAGCACAACCAACTTAGGTGGTTGAAGGTGCACAAAAATACGAAAAGATGAGTTCAAGGGAGTAATAAGACCCTAGTTAAGTTTAAGTGTGTTTCTGGGATTTCAATCATAATCTAGGGGGGTATTTGTGCCTTATCCCAAAAATAAAAATAAAATTCTTAAATGAAACTTAAGCAAATTTATGATATATGCTAATTAATTAATAAGGGATATATTGATAAATATCGATATACGGAAGGGATATTTTAGTCTTCAAAAAAATATTTTTCTACTTAAGCTTTTTTTGAAGTAAAATTTTTTAGCTTCTTCCAAACAATTGAAAAATTGCTTCTACTTTAGTTTAAAATAGTTTTACTAAATTGCCAAATGCATAATTTTTCAGAAACAGTATTATTTTTTTCAAAATAAGTTTCTTTATCCTCCCAACAACAAAGTCAAACATGCTCTTGCAGTCCTTACAATCTTAAGCACAATCTTATTATGAAGCAGACCAAATAAAATTTTCTTTATAAAACAAATACATTATCTAGCAAATAAAATCTCCTAGGCAGAAATATTTAGGATGTAATTTTTTTTAGTTTGTTACATTATTCACCTGTTTGATACCGATAATTTTACACGACCTAATAAAAATACAACTGTCTCAACTTATGAATTATTTTTTATAAAATCACTCAACTTAAACTACTTTTCTAGAAAATCATTATAACCAAAAGATAAAGAGATAATTGCACAAACTACCCTTCAAGTTTATTTTGTAATACTTACTTCCATTATAGTTTATAATATTATGCTTATTTCTCTTATTTTATTTTATTTTTAATAATTATTTTGTTTTATTTTTAACATTTATTTTATTTTATTTTTAATAATTATCTACTTAACCTAATTATTATTAACATAAAAATTTATGGTTTAACAATATTTCCCTTTATCATATATTATTTAATTTAAATGATTTTATAACATCTTTTAGTCAATTTACCAAAAACAGTAGAACTTCGCAAAATAACCTAATTTTTTATTCCATATAAACATGCACACCACACTAAATAATACCTTATTAAACACTCGTATAAAATATTCGACCGACAAATTAAAATGAAATTTTAGTTCAAAATCACAGAAACGGGACATTTTAAAACTAGTATCCAATATTTAGTTGAAATAATTTTTTGAAAAACTTTTGCAAGGTGGGGAAAAAGGAATGGTTCTTTTTTCTTAAAAAAAACATCTTCTCAGTCTGACCAAGGACTAAAAATAGGGAAGAATTTTGGGGTGTGGGAGAAAGAGGGAAGAATTTGTTGTTGGGGTGTAACACCCCAAAAAATTCTAAGTTAAGACCGGAACTATTCTTCATTTATATGTAAAGTTCTATCGGGTGATTGTTAAATTGTCCATATGCATAAAGGTCAATTCTTTAGTGTGAGATGAATTTGGCTATGAATTAAGGTCACTAGAATCTCCTAGCACAAAGTTGAGTTAAAAGTTTCCTTACCGACTAAGTTTTGATGTAAGATTCTCTTTGAGTTAACTTCAAACGATCGTATCTCTTAGAATATAAAGAGTTACATGACCGATAACCTATTAAATTAAAGTTATTTGAATCTTCTTTAGAATGCCACTGATTTCACAAAAATTCGAGTTTTGAGTAAATATTTATGACTATTTTATTTACCTGATATAGTGTAGTGATGAATTAACCGACGGGAAAACATTAAAAAAGGTTGTTTTTGTCTTTTTACCTCTAAGAAAATACTAAACAAATTTCTTGACTAATTAAAGACATAAAGCAATAAGATTTTCATATCTTAATACATCATTCTCTTCTCTCACAAATCCTAAGGCAAAACCCTAAGAAAAAATCAAAGTAGAAGACTCCGTTCAAGATTCTTTCCATCTTTTTTCAAGATTCTTCTTCAAGGTAAGTATTTCTCTAAGAATTCTATTCTTTCAAACTCAAATTCCTCCATACAATTATAAATCACTAATGAAAATCATATCTCTTGGTCATAGAGATTTCAAGAAACTAATTCAAGAATCTCAAGAAAGGTTTTCTTGATTGTTTACCTTCAACCTAGGGTTTCAAGGCTTCTAATCAAGTTTTTATTCAAGATTCTTCAAGAACCTTGCTATTCCAGGTATGTAAGTCTATCATAGTGTAGGACTAGTTCATCCTCACGCCCTATATCTACTTTCTGTAACACCTCAGAAATCAAACCCAGAAAAAAATTCAGAAAATCAGAAGTTACGGGCACCACCTACGGACCGTGGGATGACTTACAGTCCGCGTTGGTGGTCCATAGATGGAAACTGTAACCCAGCTCAGAAAATTGGCTAAGTTTCGACCCACGGACAGACCTACGGTCCGTAAGTCAGACCACGGTCCGTGATCTGTGTTCTTGGATCAAGAGACCTTTTACCCAACCTCTTACACAAACTACCATAGACCAGCATGGACCGTCGTTCGATCTACTGTCCATAGGTGTGACCGTAAGTGGGGGTCAACAGCCAATTAGAGGAAATTGTTGATTGGCTCAACTTCAGATAGTCATAAATACCAGAAAAAAAATGAATTATGTGTCCCATGAACTATGATAAGATAGATAATTGAATCCTCTTTCCAATGCCACCGAGTTTGCTAAAATCTGACCTACGAGTAAAAAGTTATGCTCATTTTAGTGAAGGTCTGTCGAGCATGCTTGACTAACGGACCCAATCTACGGACCCAATCTATGGACCGTAGATTGACCTACGGCCCGTAGGTCCTGTCCGTCGATCACTCCGACAACAGTTAAGTCAGGGGTCTTTTTTTCTTTTCTTATTTCGTTGGACTTCTAAGCAACGTCGTTTAGACCCTAAATTAAGAGGTTTTAGTCAGTTTAGGCCTAGAAACATAACTAGAACTTACATAAGTCAGATCATTCTTCAAAACATAGAAAAATTAGAATGCTAAGAGGAGAAAGAGGTCAAGAACCCTAGTTCAAGAACGCAGAAAGTTTCCTCTAATTCCAGCCCTGAAATCGAAGGATTTCTTCGTGGAACTCGTCACCAGGAATGTGGGATTTCACTAGTGAGTTCCTTTCGCCCATTAGGTCCCTAGTTTTGAGTGAGTTTCTTGATTCCCTTATTATGACTAGACCTACGGTTTCTTGAATGTTAGAATTATTGGGTTCTTAGCTGTTAGAATGATCCAAATCAGATTAGTATGCTAATATTCAGTTTAGTGCATGAATTTCATAACCCTATCTAAGTATTTCTTTCGTTCTTGAATTACACATGCTAGGTCAGATATTTTAGTTATTCAGTTATACATGCTCCAGTTTTGAAAGCCACATTACCAGTATATTTCATCATAAACCCTATTTTGAATTATAAATCTTGAGAATCTTTTTTTTAGACAACACTTGACTTTTAAAATGAGTTTTTGAGAAAGTTAAGATGAGTTTTGAGAAAGAGCTTCTAAAACATGATTAGTATGACAATCCAGTATGTCATCAATGTATGAACAGTATGGTATCTAGATATACTATCAATATTTATGCAGTATGACTTCCCAAATCATCAATGATCATAGTATAATATGATTTTGAATTGTTTTCTAAGAAGGTGTTTTCAAGTATGAGTATCTACATGTCAGTATTTTGAGCTATTCAATATTTCAGTCATAATGTATTCAGTTATACATGCCCCAGTTTATGAATACATCATTATCAGATTTACTGTTGCATTCTCAGTTTTGCCTGTTCAGTTTTGAGCTATTCTGTATTACAGAAATTCAGTCATAATGTGTTAATCACTTAATCTATTGGGAGTAGCAAAATACCGAGTTGGACTAGGTTTCAGCGTACCCATATAGTCCTAGAACTACGAGACACGTAGGTGTAAGTCCCCTATGTGGGCAATATTAGTTAGTGATCACGCCACCCATGCCTCTATACCTTTGTCCGGGTATATTAGGTCCTCTCGATGGGGCGTATACATCAGACTCCATATTTAGTTCATGTGGTTTTATTGTCGGTTATTAGTAGCTCCCACAGTTCACTCAGATTCTATTGCATTGACCTCATTTATAGTATAGTCAGTATTCAGTTTCAGCATGTTATAAATTTGGTCATTGCATTCAGTTAGCTCAGTATTCAGTATCTATATCATGTTCAGATTATGCTCTTGCTTTATTGCTCGTTCAGTTATATGGTTAGTTCAGTTTTATTACATCATGTATGCTCAGTACCTTTCAAGTACTGACGCATACTCTGCGCTACATCTTCTCGTGATGTAGGTTCAGGTTCTCAACATCCAGATCATGCTTAGATCGGTTCCCGATCTTCAGTTCAGTAACATCAGTGGTGAGTCCTCATTCTTCGAGGACTAGTGACATGTTTTTCTTTATCGCTTTTAGTCTGTAGTTTCAGTTTTGCTAGATCTAGTTGGGGCTTGTCCCAACATTTCTAGTCAATTTAGAGGCTTATTTCAGACATAGTTAGATTTGGCATAGTATTGAGTTAATAATTTATTTGTATTAAACTCATCAGTTTTCATCCATTTCGGATTTAATATATGGGTATTCCACATCATTTCAAATTTATTTATGATTATAGCTTCCGCACAGTTTTTATTATTCAGTTTATCTTTAGTATGCTCATGATCATGCCAGCAGGGTTAGCTTGGGATCACTTGTGGTCCTAGGTCCCGTGTCCGCGTCTCAGGGGTAGTCTCGGGGAGTGACAAACTTGGTATCAGAGCACTAGGTTTAAGAATCCTAGGATGTCTGAAAAGTTGCATTAAGTAGAGTCCTTTTCATCGGTGTGAAGTGCACCACATCTAATGAGAATGAGGCTATGAAGTGTTTTAGGAAAACATCACTTTCTTAATATTTATATCGTGCGTAAGGTATGATCTAATTTTATTCTAACTCGATGTTCTACGTTTCATCGATCATGCCTCCCCGTAGAGCTAACGCCATGAATGCGAATGCCAAGAATGCTAACACAGCTCCTCCAGTCCCAGATCAGGATGTTTTGAATGCTGAATTTTGGAACACTATCCAGTTGTTGGCTCAGAGTGTGACCAACCAGAACAATCAGTAGGTTGAGGGAGATAAGCTTAGGGAAATCGCTAAGGTAAACAAGAAAGTTAGAATAGGGAATTATGAGTACTCTCAGCAGAAATCGGGTGGTGGAAATCACTCACAATTTCCACAAGATCAGAATAGTAGGGTACCAAGCTCTAAGTATCAGGGAAGTGTTTCAGGAAATATGACCTACTCAACTTGTCCAAACTGTGGTAAGAACAATCCAGGTGAGAGTCTTGCAGGCAAGGAAGGATGCTTTGGGTGTGGTCAGGCTGGTCATAGGGTGAAGAATTGCCCTTATGCCAGGAAGGGGCAAAAAGATAACAATACTAGGGCTCAGTCTACAGCTCCAACATTACCGGCAGGTCGCCCAACTCAGCAGAGTGTGTCATCTTGTACAGGTGGCAGTCAGTGCCAAGACCGGATTTATGCTCACCAGGCTCACCAGGACCAGGAAGATTCTCCTGATGTGATCATTGGTATGTTACGAGTCTTTGATCTTGATGTTAATGCATTGTTAGATTCAAGTGCTACTCTTACCTTTGTAACTCTATTTATAGCAGTAATCTTAGGAGTTACTCTAGAAACTTCTTCAGACTTCTCAATCTCTACCCCAGTTGGTGACCTAGTTATAGCTAGAAGGGTATACAGAAACAGCCCTATCTAACTCTCTCAAAAAGTCACCTCAGTAGATCTTGTAGAGTTAGAAATGGTGGATTTCGATATAATTCTAGGCATGGATTGGTTTCAGTTCTGTCATGCCTCAGTCGATTGTAGAATTTGGGTTGTTCAGTTCCAATTTCTAAACGAGCCAGTCTTAGAATAGAAGGGTAGTAGCTCAATGCCTATATGTCGATTATTTCTTACCTTAAGGCCAGAAAGAGGTGAGTCTAGAGGGTGGTGTAGAACATATTGAGAAAAAAAGGGAAGAAAGTAGACAAAGATGTTCATCGGCTGGCTCTCTTAGGGATTAGTCTTACTAACACATCAGATGGTGGTGTGATAGTCCAGAATAGTTCAGAACCTTCATTGGTAGCGGAGGGTAAGGGAGACATGACAATGATCCTATATTATTTCAGTCAGAAGGTGCAGTTCAACAGCAGAAAGTAGAGGTTTTCTCCCAAGGGGGAGATGGTCGCTTATGTGTTCCTTAGGTGTATGAGTAGGTGAAGCAACCTTGATAGGGCCAAATTTAGTTCATGAAGCTATGGACAAAGTGCCACTCATTAGAGATAGATTTAAGACAGCCCAGAGTCTCCAAAAATCTTATGCAGATGTAAGGAGAAGGGAACTAGAGTTCCAAGTTGATGATTGGGTTTTTATAAAAGTGCCGCCTATGAAAGGGGTGATGAGATTTGGAAAGAAAGGGAAGCTCAGTCCTAGATATGTAGGCCCTTACAAGATCTCGAAAAGGATTGGTAGAGTGGCATATGAGTTAGAGTTGCCAACTGAACTAGCAGTAGTGCATCCAATTTTTCACATTTTGCTATTGAAGAAGTGTGTGGGTAATCCAGCATCTATTGTACCTTTAGAAAGTGTGGCTGTGAAGGATAGTCTCACTTATGAATATGTACCAGTTGAAAGCCTTGATCGTCAGGTTTGAAGGTTGAGAACAAAGAAGTCGCTTCAGTCAAGGTTTTGTGGAGGAGTCAGTCCGTAGAAGGAGCTACTTGGGAAGCAGAAGAAGCCACGAAGTCTAAGTACCCTCACCTCTTTCCTTCCGATTCCACTCTAGCTTAAAGTAATAGTTCCTCATCAGTTTTTTAGTCATTCATGGGTAAATTCAGTCTTAGAATCATGTTCCTTCAGTTGTACTTGCATTCTCAGCATATTTGCATGTTCTTGGAACTCAGTTCAGTCAAAAAATCAGTCTTCAGCGATTAGTGGTAGGGTTGTAGCTTTTTCCCTCCATTCAAGCTAGTTTAGTCTTTATTCAAGGACGAATGATCCCAAGGGGGAGATAATGTAACACCTCAGAAATAAGACCTTGAAAAAAATTAAGAAAATCAGAAGCTACGGGCACCACCTACGGACCGTGGGATGACTTACAGTCTGTACTGGTGGTCCGTAGATGGACACTTAAATCCAGCTCAGAAAATTGGCTATGTCTCGACCCACAGACATACCTACGGTCCGTAAGTTAGACCATGGTCCGTGGTCTTTGTCCGTGGAACAAGACCCCTTTTACCCAACCTCTAACATGAACTACGGCAGACCAGCACAGACCGTTGTTCGATCTATGGTCCGTAGGTGTGACCGTAAGTGGGGGTCAATAACCAATTAGAGGAAATTGTTGATAGGGTCAACTTCAGATAGTCATAACTACCAGCACAAAATGAATTATCTGACCCATGACCTATGATAATATATATAATTGAATACTCTTTCCAATGCCGCTGAGTTTGCTAAAATCCGACCTCCGAGTAAAAGGTTATGCTCATTTTAGTGAAGGCCTGTCGAGCAGGCTTAACTTACGGACCCAATCTACGGACCGTAGATTGACCTACGGCCCGTAGGTCCCGTCCGTCGATCACTCCGACAGCAGTTAAGTCAGGAGTCTTTTGGTCTTTTCCTATTTCGTTGGACCCCTAAGCTACGCCATTTAGACCCTAAATTATGAGGTTTTAGGTAGTTTAAGCCTAGAAACATAACTAGAACTTACCCAAGTCAAATCATTCTTCAAAACTTAGAAAAATTAGAGCGCTAAGAGGAGAAATAGGTCAAGAACCCTAGTTCAAAAATGCAGCAAGTTTCCTCCAGTTCCAGCCCTAAAATTGAAGGATTTCTTCGTGGAACTCGTCACTAGGTATGTGGGATTTCACTAATGGGTTCCTTTCGCCCATTAGGTCCCTTGTTTTGAGTGAGTTTCTTGATTCCCTTATTATGACTAGACCTAGGGTTTCTTGAATGTTAGAATTATTGGGTTCTTAGCTGTTAGAATGATCCAAATCAGATTAGCATGTTAATATTCAGTTTATTCCATGAATTTCAGAACCCTATCTATGTATTTCTTTAATTCTTGAATTACACATGATAGGTCAGATTTTTCAGTTATTCAAATATACATGCTCCAGTTTTGAACGCCACATTACCAGTATATTTCATCATAAACCCTATTTTGATTTATAAATCTTGAGAAGTTTTTGTTTAGACAGCACTTGAGTTTTAAACTGAGTTTTTGAGAAAGTTTAGATGAGTTTTGAGAAAGAGCTTCTAAAACATGATTAGTATGAAAATACAGTAGGTCATCAATGTATGAACAATATGGCATCTAGATATACCATCAATGTTTATGCAGTATGACTTCCCAAGTCATCAATGATCATAGTATAATATGATTTTGAATTGTTTTCTAAGAAGGAGTTTTCAAGTATGAGTATATACATATCAGTATTTTGAGCTATTCAGTATTTCAGTAATAATGTATTCAGTTATACATGCCTCACTTTATGAATGCATCATTATCAGATTAATTGTTGCCTTCTCAGTTTTGCATGTTCAGTTTTAAGCTATCCAGTATTACAGAAATTCAGTCATAATTTGTTAATCATTTAATTTATTGGGAGTAGCATAATACCGAGTTCGACTAGGGTTAAGAGTACCCATATAGTCCCAGAACTACGAGCCACGTAGGTGTAAGTCCCCTATGTGGGCAATATCAGTTAGTGATCACGCCAGTCATGCCTATATACCTTTGGCCGGGTATATTAAGTCCTCTCGATGGGGTGTATACATCGGACTCCACATTTAGCTCATGTGATTTTATTGTCGGTTATTAGTAGCTCCCACAGTTCACTCAGATTCTATTGCATTGACCTCATTTACAGTACAATCAGTATTTAGTTTCAGCATGCTATAAATTTGGTCATTGCATTTAGTTAGCTCTGTATTTAGTATCTATATCATATTCAGATTATGGTCTTGCTTTATTGCTCGTTCAGTTATATGGTTATTTCAGCTTTATTCCATCATGTATGCTCAGTACCTTTCAAGTACTGACGCATACTCTGTGCTACATCAAAACATTAGAAGATTCTAATTTTATAACTGTATTTTTACTAATATAAGTGTTTTACAGCAATAACATTTTAATACTCTTAATTGTCTGAAGCTAAAAAATATCTAACAGTAATACTTATAAAATAAAAGTGGAGAAATTAATAAGTGACACAAGGCTCAAAAGAATTAGAAATTCAAGTAAATTAGTAACTTGCAAAAAAGCTATGAGTGTTGCAAATTAGAAAAAAGAAACAAAATTATATATTCTTTCTTCGGGTAAGAGTAAAAGTATAAATGTAAAAAAAATTG
The DNA here is from genome assembly GCA_029582445.1 of Solanum paucissectum. Taxonomy (NCBI): domain Eukaryota; kingdom Viridiplantae; phylum Streptophyta; class Magnoliopsida; order Solanales; family Solanaceae; genus Solanum; species Solanum paucissectum. Next base: position 22,435 of record JAJONZ010009819.1, read on the forward strand.
ATAGGTATATTTTTATTTGATTTTTAATATATAATTCTTTATGTAAAAGCACAAAAATTATCATATTTCTTTGGGTAAAGGACATAAATCACATACGTTAAAGCCAAAATGACCATTTGTCCCTTAAAAGTTTAAAATGACTGAAATCAAAACATTAGAAGATTTTAGTTATACTGGGTTTAGTGAAGCACTGTGGGGTAGACCACAAACAATGACCACAGTTGACAGTTGGTAGTCCAAACAACGGTCTTTCGATCCCTCAGTGGATGGCCTTTGCCAGTTTTAAAGCTAGGGTCATTTTGGTCTTTTTCATATGTGTTGGGGCCCTTAGACTTCATCGTTTAGTGCCTAAACTATGTTGTTTTACTAATTCTAAGCCTAATAACCTAATTAGACGTACCAAGAACCCTCATTCTCAATAAATCATCCAAACTTGGAGCAAAAAGAAGAGGAAAACTAGACTAAACCTCCCAAGAACAAGCAACAATGTTCTTCAAAGTTCAGCCCAGATCTCTGTAGAGTTCATCACCAGGTATGTCGGATTTCACTAATGGGTTCCTTTAATCCACTAGGTCCCTAGAATTCAGTTAGTTCCTTGATTCTACATATCTTGTTTAGATCTAGGGTTTCTAAAACCTTGGAGAATTGTTGTGATTTAGCTATTCTAGTATCCTTAATCGAAATATAATGTTTTTCTTGGGAACGTTGTTTAATTCCTTGTATGAAACTCAAAACCCTAGTTTGTGTAGATTCCCTTAGTTTATGAATTACTTTTTCTAGGTCAGTTAAACATATAATCATGCTTCAGATTTCGAATGTCACATTATCAGTATATAAACATTGCATTCTCAGTTAGCATGTATGTATTTTGAGCTATTCAGTATTTTAGTTACATTTTAGTCATATACATATTCAATTGGGAGTAGACTTAGCACCGAGTCAGACTAAGGTTCAACGTACCCTCATAGTCCCAGAACTACGTGCCCGCGTAGGTTTATAAGTCCCCTCTGTTGGGCATCAGATTTAGTGATCACGCCAGTCATGCCTTTATACCCCTTGCAAGGTATATTGGGTCCTCTCGATAGGGCATATACATCGGACTCCACGTTTAGCTCACATGATTTATGTCGGTTAATAGTAGCTCCCACAGTTAGATGCTTAGTGCATTGACTAGGTTTTCAACATTTATATTAGTATACAGTTCAACATGTTATCTTCATCATTATTACTTAGTCATTGCATTCAACTTAGCTTTTCAGTTATGTTTCAGTATTTATATTCAGAATCAGATTATGTCATTGCTCCATTATGCTTTGTTCAGCTCATATATATTTGTTCAATTAATATTTATATCATGCATGCTCAGTACATTCCAAGTACTGACGCATACTCTGCACTACATCCTTTCATGATGTAGGTTTAGGTACTCAACATCCAGATCACGGTTAGATTGATTCTCGGTCCTACTTCATCAGCTTCAGTGGTGAGTCCTCATACTTCGAGGAAAATAGCGACATGCTTTCAATTTTAGTCTTTATATTCAGTTTTCAGTTTTGTTAGAGTTAGCTGGGGGGGCATGTCTGAGCAACTCAACTCAGTTAGAGGCTTTTCAGAAATAGTAGTAGATTCAGCTTTAGTTGTTAAATGGTTGTTTTAGTTATCACTAAACTTTTTATATCTTTACATTCATACTATTTGGGTTTCGTCCCCACATCAAATATTTATTGATTTAGCTTCTGCTTAGTTCATTTTACTTAGCTATTGTCAGTATGTTCATGATATGCAAAATTTAGGGTTAGGTTGGGGTCACTCGTGATCCTAGGTCACGTGTTACATCAAGGGGTTAACCTCGAAGCGTGACATAGTAGAGGCTTCATAGATAGATAATTTCTGAGATACTTTCAGTTTTAGATATTTTATTTAAAACTAATGTTTCATACTATGTATATTTAGTGAAGTTTTAAGATTTAGTAAACTTTTTTTAAATATGCCTTTCAATTTGATGCATATGTATCCTTGAGTTAGTCTTCCGCTTGTAGTCAGCCAGGATGAGGGTTCACATGGGGACAGACAATGGTTTGCAAGTGTCGGCCACATCCAGGGTGTATGTTCAGGGCGTGACATGGGGGAAGCCTACACCTTGTACGTGGCCAGCACTCGAGAACCATCGCTGGTCCCAAAGTGAACCCTTGGCATGGCTTAATACTCAGCGGAAGACTTACTCAACAACATAGGAACTCCATTGCAACGATTAAGTCATAAGGTCTCATAAGTAAAGTAGTTTATCTCAAAAATACTCCAATGAGCATAAGTGTTACACTCAAAGTTTTTAAAACATCAACAAGGTAAATGGGAAAAAGAAACCTTAACTACTACTGTCTATGAAGCCTCTAAATACTATGAGGAAAGTCGGGACAAGACCCACGACCTCCTAACAAAATAAAATCATAAGGTGAAGCCCTCTGCAATGTAAGGAGGCTCACCCAAGCTAGCTGAAAAGGAATGGGATAAACGAAACATCACTAGATGACTCTAAACACATCTATCTGCATCATGAGATGATGCAGACCGAATGACATCAATACATTGAATGTACGAGCATGTAAGGGGAATACTGAAACATAAACATATATATGAACTATTAGAAAGGGAAGACATACTCACCTCAACTCAACTCAATATGAAAGCAATGATAATAAGATACAATTATAAATCTCTTAAAATAGTAGACAATAACTCAAAATGTATAAAAATACAATAATAAACTCTTTACTCTTATTTAGGAGATTCTCTATCCAACAATCATCACTATGAGCTTCGTGATGATACAACATCTCACCCGCACTGCCAGAGTTGTCCTATACTTGTCGAGGTTTAGAACATCCTCAACTAAGTGGATCGACTAAGCTATGATTAAAGTAAAAAAGGAATCATCATAAAAGTATGATCCTTTACCCATGTTGGCATACATGGTTTATGATGATTTTGAGTTGTCTGAACTCATCCCCATATCAGTGCTCAATATTGCTTCCAATAATATATAACTCATGATCATATGTTTTAAAACATAACTCTTCCTCAATTTGAGATAATTACTCAAAATATCCTCTTATAAGAAGCAATGCTCAAGACTCATCATAAACTCACTTAGAAATCGGTGTTTCTCTCTTTTAAATGTAAAACTGTTTACACTAGGGAATACTGAGTTCCTTTATAATCATTTTGAAATATTAAAATCAACTCTCCTCATTCTCATACTCATATACTAAAGTCGTAATTCAGGTTCTAGAAGATTATAAAAGACTTCTTAAAATGACTCAAAAAGGTTTCTCTAACTTTACTCTTAATCTATTACTTTAATTTTAAATTAAAATTTAATAGTTATGATTAGGATATATATACGATATCTCAATGAATAATGAAGACCTTAGGCGTTATTATTAAGAAGAGAATGGAGACAAGATTCGAAAGGACGCATAGGGAATGAAAGTCAAAAGAGAAATGGAGGCAGGCGACTCTGGTGCAGGGCGCAGCCCCTAAACAACTGAAGTCCCCTTTTGCCACATTGTAGGCGCAGGGCGCCAGCCTCCTTAATGCCTCAGTGGTGCGCTGCCCCACCCTGTGCCCACAAAACCCGATGAATTTTCCTACTTCAATTCAAGGCCCAATGTATCTAGAATCGAATAGTTTCCTCCGAATCTCATTTGGATTCATAAACCCAACACAATTCATCGAAAACCCACTAAAATTACATCAAGAACAACACTCATTCGAAAGACCCTCACCTCAAGAACTCGACAAGACTCCATTATTAAAGAATGAAACAAAACCTCAAGAACTTCTCAAGAATTCAAATCAACCAACTTAAATTACAAATCCATGGATGAATTTACATGATTGGCATGAGGGAGAACAAAACCAACTCTACGAAAGCTTACTTACCTCGAAAGAACTAAGTTCTTGTGGAAAATCCACCAATCTTGAATGAACGCGTGATACCTTCTTCTTTTTCTCCTCTTCAAATCCTTCTCTTAACCCTAAGCGTTTAGGAATGAATGAAACTGATATATATCAGTTTACACCCCTATTTGGATGAGAAAAACGTTTAGGCCTAGTGGGGGTAAAGAAAAGACAAAAATACCCCTCCTTAAAACGGATGAAATGCCTTAACTAGAAAGGTTACACTCAAGCAAGGATAACTCCTTCATCCAAACTCAAAATTTAGCAAACTTAGTTGTGTTGGGAAGAGGACTCAAAGACCTTCGATTTAATACATCATGGGCCACCTCACTTCTTATGTGCTGAAAGTTATGGTCGTTTGAAGTTTACCTAAAAACTAAAAACTGAAGTTTAACTTGTCCTAATCTCTATTTGGCTTTTTGAAGTACAAGATGTTACAATATATCGCCCTTGGGAACATTCGTGCTCGAACGAGATCACACTAAGCTAAAAGGGAAATGGAAATCATCTAACAACCCCAACTCTTGTACACGACATGCAATTTACATAACTCCGCATATTAACTTAATGAGTACTTTACAAAGGATTAGTACCTTGGTTTGGGATTTCTCCGGAATGAAAGAGATGTGGAAATCTCTTCTTCATATCCTCCTCAACCTCTCAAGTATCTTCATCACAAATTGATTTCTCCATAAAACCTTGACTGATGCAACCTCCTTAGTTCTCAACTTGTGAACCTAATGATCAAGAATCTTAACAGGCACCTCCTCATAAGATAGGTTGTCCTTAATACCAATATTCTTAGTAGGGACAATGAGTGAAGGATCTCCTATATACTTCTTCAACAGAAAAATGTGAAACATCAGATGGACTGCAGCTAACTCTGATGACACCTCCAACTCATAAGCAACATTGCCAATCCTCTTGGATATCCTGTAAGGGCCAATGTACCAGGGACTGAGTTTCCCCTTCTTAAAAAATCTCATAACATCCTTCATGGGTGAAACGTTCAAGTAAATCCATTTATCTACCTCAAACTCTAAGTCTCTTCTCCTAACATCATCTGTATAGGATTTCTAACGACTTTGCATTGTCTTTAACCTTACCTAAATAATCTTCACCTTCTCCAAGGCTTGATGAACCAAATTTGGTCCTATTAACTCAACTTCACCAACCTTGAACCAACTAATAGGAGATCTACATCTTCTTCCATAAAGAGCCTCACAATGAGCCATCTGAATATTGGAGTGATAGTTATTGTTGTAAGCAAACTCAATGAGAGGTAAGTGACCATCCCACTTACCTTCGAAATCGATCAGACATGCTCTCAACATATCCTCTAAGGTCTGAATCGTGTGCTCTGCTTGACCATTAGTCTGAGGATGACAAGCATTGCTAAGGTTCACCTTCGAACCCAAATCTTTCTTAAAAGACTTCCCGAACTGAGCAGTGAATTGTACACCTCTATCTGAAATAATAGACACGGGAACTCCATGAAGTTCGACTATCTCTTGAATATACAATCTAGCATAATCCACGGCTTAATTGGTAGTCTTTACCGACAAGAAATGGGTTGATTTAGTCATCATATATACAATCACACAAATCGAATCATATTGCCTGCGAGATCGCGGCAAACTAGTAATGAAATCCATATTTATCATCTCCCACTTCCATTCCAGAATTTAAATACTCTAAGCCACACCACTAGGCCTTTGGTGCTCTACCTTGACTTGTTGGCAATTTTGGCACCTGTCAATGAAATCAGCAATGCACCTCTTCATACTACTCCACCAATAGACTTTCCTCAAGTCACGGTACATCTTTGTGGAGTTGGGATGGATTGAATATCTAGAACTATGAGCTTTCTCCATGATCCTCTCTTGGAGTTCATCCATCTTTAGTACACACAATCTACCTTGATACCTCAACACACCATCTCTCACTTGTTCAAAAGCCATCAGTTTCTACTTATGAACATTTGCCTTTAATTCAAGCAAAATAGGGTATTGGTCTTGTTTCTCCTTCACCTCTGACACTAATGATGATTCAGCCCCATTCATCACCACCACTCCACCTTCATTGGAATCTAGCAAACAGACTCCCAAACGTGCAAGTATGTGCACATCTTTGGACAATTCTTTCTTGCTTTCCTCAACATGAGCAGTACTTCCCATAGAAAAGCTACTCAAAGCATCAACAATAACATTAGCCTTATATGGATGATAGAAGATACTCGTGTCGCAATCCTTGAGTAACTCCAACCACCTCCTCTGTCTGAGATTAAGCTTTTTCTGACTGAAAACATACTGAAGACTCTTGTGATCAGCGAACATATCTACATGAGCACCATAGAGATAGTGATGCCATATTTTTAAGGAAACTACTATTGCTGCCAACTCGAGATCATAAGTCAAGTAATTCTTCTCATGAATCTTTAGTTGTATTGAGGTATAAAATATAACTTTGCCATTATGCATCAATACAAAACTAAGTCCAACACTGGATGCATCACAATACACAAGAAATCCTTACGTACCTTCTAGTAGGGTCAACACTGGGGCAGTAGTTAACCGGAATTTCAAAGCTTTTGTCATAAGCTTCATACTATTGAAACTTTATTGTCTTCTGAGTCAACTTTATCAATGGGGATAAAATAGATGAAAACCCCTTGAAAACCTTCTATAGTAACCAACAAATCCCAAGAAACTCCTTATATCAGTTGGAGATGTGGGTCTGGGCTAGTTCTTCACTGCTTCAATTTTTTGAGTGTCAACTCGAATCCCTTCAAAAAAAACAATGTGGCCTAAGAACGCCACAGACTCGAGCCAAAACTCACACTTTGAAAATTTAGCATACAACTCCCTATCCTTGAGAGTTTGGAGAACTATTCTTCGATGATCATCATGATCCTCCTCATTACTCGAATACATCAATATGTCATCAGTACACATGATAACAAACATGTCAACATACTACTTAAATACTTTATTCATAAGATCCATGAATGTTGTAGGAGCATTAGCAAATCAAAAGACATGATAAGGAACTCATAATGACCATAACGGGTCCTGAAAGCCGTCTTTAGGATGTCACTCTATCTTACTTTCAACTGATGATTGTCAGATCTAAGGTCTATCTTAGAAAAGAAAGTGGCACCCTAAAGTTGATCGAAGAGATCATCAGTTCTCGAAAGAGGATACTTATTTCTTATAGTGACCTTGTTCAACTGGCGGTAATCTATGCACATCCGAAGAGAACCATAGTTCTTCCTCACAAATAAGACCAGAGCGCCCCAAGGTGATACACTAGGTCGAATAAAACCTTTATTAAGAAGATCTTTCAACTACTCTTTTAACTTTTTTAACTCAGTTGGAGCTATTCTATATGGAAGAATGGAGATAGGTCGAGTATCAGGAAGAATTTATATTCTGAAGTCTATTTTTCTCTCAGAAGGAACTTCGAGAAGATCATCTAGAAAGACCTCTGGAAACTCACTCACAACTGGAACTGGATGAATAGACGGTGTCTCAACACTAGAGTCATTAACTCTGAATAGGTGATAGATGCACCCCTTAGAGACTATCATTCTGGCCATAAGTCACGAAATGAAATGACCCTTATGCACTGATGAACTACTACTCCACTCTATAACAGGCTCATTAGGAAACTAAAACTTTACAACTCGAGTTCTACAATCAACTAAGGCCATATCAAGCATGAAGCTAATCCATACATAGAATGACATCAAAGTCCACCATGTCTAGCTTAACTAAGTCAGCCATAGTGTCCTTGTGATTGACAGAAGTGACACAATCATGATGAACTATTTCAGCTATAATAGACTAACTAATAGGTGTGGAAACATTGAAGGGATCAAGAAGTCGATCGGAATGAATACCAAACTCATAGCTACATACGGAGTCACAAAAGATAGACTCTCACCTGGATCAAGTAATGCATATACGTCTAATGTAAAGACTTTGATCATATATACCCGTGAAAACATATGGTGAATTTTCCTGCTCTTGGAGACTGGTGATATCATACAGACAGTTTGCTCCTCCGTCTGTTCCTGAAGTAGCTTCTCTTGGAGCATCTCTCGCTGGATAAGATTGGGCTCTATTGCCCCATTACCATTTCCTTTCCTTTTCTTAGGGCACTCTCTCATTAAGGATCTACCTTCCCACACTTGAAACAACTATTGGAGCCATCACGATACACCCCTGAGTGGTTTCTACCGCACTTAGCACATGTAGGATTAGTCTATTGTACCACACTACCCTGAGATTGACTAGGGCGAGCTCTGAAGTTCTGCAAATTATGATTCATGAACTCACCTCTATTCTTTGGTGCTGGTGCACTAGCAGATGATGGAGCAAACCCAGTTGGCCTTTACTGGGACGATGACTAATTCACATTCCCGGTCTTTTGTTGTCCGAACTCATTACATGTTATCTTAGTCGTCTTGTTACAGAACTATTTTCTATCTTTCAGGTTATCTTCCTTAACTTGCTGCACATGGATCATATGCCTTGATATGTCCATGTCCCCTATCAACATAGCAGCCTTACCCTCTTTTCTTGACAAGCGGAATAGCCCAGACACAAATTGACTCATCATGCTTCTCATATCTGCCACCATCTCTAGAGCATAACGAGACAGTTGGATGAACTTAAGGTTGTACTCATGCACACTCATGGATTCCTATTTAAGAGTGAGAAATTCTCTTACATTTACCTCTCTTAGTTAAAGGGGAAAGCAATACCCTAGGAAAGCACTTTTAAACACAGTCCAACTCAGAATTTATGCCCCATCAACCCTTCTCCTCTTCCATTGGTCGTACCAAATCCTAGAAACACCCTTGAGATGGTATGTAGCTAACTCCACGCAATCAACTCCCTCCATAATTTTTTTGGATCTTCAGTGACATTTGACCTTGTGAAATCTAGAGGATTCATTCTCTATAACTCACAGATCCTAGAGGTATCAGCCACATCCTGACAAATCCTTCTTTTTTTACCAGCTTAGTTGGCCATAACTTGACTCAACATCTGTATCGCATCCCATAACTCAGGATTTGTGACCTCTTTCTGAGGAGATTGCACCTCTGGTGCATAGGCTACCCCTTGGTCTTATGGATCAATATTTCTTCTTGCAGAACGACCTCAAACATCTGTTTGTGGATGCATGACCTAAAAATATATGTGCAAGCATGAATTAGAAGGAACCTTTTATAGAGTTGAACTCTATCGCACAAAATAAATAAGAAAAAAGTGAAATGCTTCCTAAATGTTGTACCCTCTTAATTATATATGTGGCGCGCTTCACACCTATAATCAGGACTCTACAGACACGTCTTCATACACAGCCTAAAACTCTTGAACTCTTGGCTCTGATACCAAGTTTGTCACACCCTGAGCCTACACCCTAGACGTGGCCAACAATCGAGAACCATTGCTGGTCCCCAAGTGAACCCTTGGCCTGGCTCAATACTCAGCGAAAGACTTACTCAACAATATAGGAACTTAGTTGCAAATATTAACTCATAAGGTCTCATAATGTAAAGTAGTTTAACAGAAAAATACTTCAATGAACATAAGTGTTCAACTCAAAGTCTTTTAAACATACACAAGGGAAACAGGAAAAAAAACTCATTTACTACTACTGTCTCTAAAGCCTCTAAATATTGTGGGGGAAGTCAGAAAAATACCCACAACCTCCTAAAAAAACAAAACCATAATGTGAAGCCCTTCACAAAGAAATGAGGCTCACTAAAGCTAGTTGGAATGCAATGGGATCAACTAAGCACTGGTTGATGACCCTGAACACCTCTATCGGCATCATGAAACGATACAGGCCTAATGGTGTCAATACATTGAATGTATGAGAATGTAAGTAGAATACTGAAACATAAACATATATCTGGACTGATAGAAAGGAAAGACATACTCACATCACCTCAACTCAACTCAATATTAAAGCAATGATAATAAGATACAATATATAAAACTTTTAAAATAGTAGACAACATCTCAAAATGTATACAAATCCAAAAATAACTCTTTACTCTTATTTGGGAGATTCTCCAACCGACAACTATCACTATGAGTTGCATGATGATACAACGTCTCGCTTACGCTGCTGATGAGTCCGAGATTTGGACTCATTTGGGGGTTTATTTATATAGATTTAGTGTCCTTAAATGCTTATTTGGTGCCGATAAGTGATGTAAAACCCTTGATTTCTAGGTATATGGATTGAGGAACAAAGCAAGGACACTAATTTGCAAAAAGGAGCAAAGCGAGCTGATAGAATGAAGAAAGTCTAGCCTGGTGATCACCAAGTCCACTTGGAAAGTCGCTGAATAGCTACTTGACCATCTAAAGTTCTAGTGTGCCAAGCCCTGAAGGAAAGAACCTAGTTGGCGATAGAAATGAGCTGTCAGTGGATCATCGAGTAGTTCCATGATGCAGTGTTATATCGCCCATAGTTAGAGACCTTGAGGATGCTGATTACCAAGGTAGAAGGGCGCTGGAAGTGTCCAAAAGGTTGCTCGCTGAGTGGTTCGGTGAGCCCGACGTACTCCACAAAGTGACTCTTCAAAGCACATTTTTGGCAACTATAATTACATTTTTGAACATTTAGTTTAGTATCTTAGCTCATATATTTTTAATCTCTTTTTGAGTTTTGAACGGGGAAACAATTTTATCTACTTTTTCCTAAGCTTTGAAGAATTGAATTTTTTCACTTTTGAGAATTTGGAAGTGTGTCTTCGAGATTCTTCGAATTGGAGCATTGTAAGGACGAATCTACACTTAACCAGTTGATGGATAATTAATTTGGTAATTGTTTTTACCTTTTTATGATGTCTAGCTAAAACTCCAATTCTTGGGGTGTGATTATGTGATTATGGGCTAATTTAGTTTATGGGTATTGCTAATTGTTAGTTTAAATGCTATTTAAAAGTGAGTTTAATCATTAATTTTGGTTTAATTTAAGAATTGTAGTTGCAAATGCAGCTCTATGTTCGTATTTTTGGCTTGCTCGAGAAAGAGGTTTTAAAACTAAACTTATTGATGGATGGTCTGTGGGTATTGGGTTGATCTGGGTTCAGCTCCAGAGAGTGAATCCTAAACCCAATCCCACACATTGAGTTCGAGAGAGTGAATGGACTAAGGTGTGGGCAGTTCTTATTTTGCATGCTTGTTGATGTTCGAGAGAAATCAACTTGATTCAGGGTAAATTGTTTGAGAGAAATTTTACCTCCACTATAGCCTAGCTTACACACTAATATCTAGCTATTTTCTAATAGTTGCAATTACCCATTTGTCTATATTAGCCGATAATAAAATCACATCCCAAAAATGCGTCTCTTTGTATTGTTTGCCGCTGTTTGTAGTAGATAATTAAAACCAAAACCCCTCATTTGACATTCGTCTCACCCCTTAATTTGAATCATATCTTTATTCAATAACTTTTATTCTTATGACTGATTTGAACGTGTTCATACTTCCAAATTGAATTTGAAACACATACCGTTCTTTGTGGGATTCGACCCCAACTCATTTAGTTGGGTTTTATACTGATTAACAATCGTTATGCTTAGAATTGGATGAAGTGTCTTTGATAACGTTATTAAATCAAAATGGCCTCGCTGCCGGAGAGTGGTGTTGTTTGAGATTCTTTTTGTGAAGTTGAATTTTGTTCTTTTTAGTCCTAGTTGAATCTACTTATTTTTTGTGTTGGTTTTTGTGTTGTTATTTTAAAATAGAGGAAATGAGTGTCAATGGAAGCAATGGTGGCAAGTGGGCCACCAAGATGACATCGGAAACCTCAATGATGTCAATGAAACAAATGTCAATGACCCAAATCTAGTGGGTGGAGTTGGTGCCATTCGCTTGCCTACGGCTGAAGGGAATGATGTGGTCCATATTACAAGCACCATGTTGCCTCTCTTACAATTGAAAGGGTTTTTTGGTGGGTTGGCTAATGAGGATCCCTATGAACATATAAGGAACTTTGTTGATGTTTGCGGGCCATTCTCCTTTAAGAACATATCTCAAGAATCGGTCCGGTTGAGGTTGTTCCCATTTTCTCTAATGAGAAAGTCATGTAAGTGGTTGGCTGAATTACCAAGAGATTCTATCACTTCGTGGGAAGAACTTGTCACCGCATTCCAAGTGTGATTTTCCCCTCCTTCGAAGATGATGACACTGAGGGATAACATCCAAAGCTTCAAGCGTTTGGAGGGTGAGCCAATCCATGAGCCTTGGCTAAGATTTAAGAAGTTGGTGCTGCAATGCTCAACTCATGGTTTGCTTGACAACATTTTGCTGCAATACATTTACCGAAGTATTGATTAGGTGAACAAGGGAGTGGCTGATCAACTTTCTTCGGGAGGTTTAATGCAACAACCTTACATTATAGCAGCCCAACTCTTGGATGGTATGACCAAAATTAACCGGGCATGGTACACCCGTGAATATCAGGTCTCCTCTCTCACTTTTAAATTGACAAAGGAGCAGCTTGAGAAAGTTCAAGAGAGGGACCAAAACATGGCAAAGATGATGACCCAACTTGACATTTTGGCCAAATATTTCATGGGAGCTAGTGTTAGGAGTGTCAATGTTGTGGGTGTGGGTTGTGTAAACCCCAATGAGGCAATGTTTGAAGCATTGTACAATGAGGAAGTGAACTTCCTAGCCAACCAAGGAGGAGACCATCGTGAAAACTACCCAAGGCTGGGTGGTAACCAAGGTTGGAACAGAGATGAGGGCTGGAGAGGCAGGGATAGAGAGTGGCGCGATCGTAATGCCACCTGGAAGGAAAGAAAAAAGGGAAAAGGATAGGTATGTTCCTCCCCACAAGCGTCAAAATCCCAAAGATTCTGAGGGTGGACGGGCTGAGGATATGCTCTCTCATATTCTCAACAAGGTTGAAGGGTCCGATAAATTTTAAAGGACATAAAGGAAGATGTATCGACCCTTAACAAGATGTTGACTTCTCATTCCGTCTCTATCAAGTAGTTGGAGATCCAAATGGGTCAAATTTCTTCTTATAGACCCGTCACAACAAGAGGGATTGCCTAGTAATACTATGGCAAACTCCAAGAATGAAGTTTGAGTGAGGACTTGCATCGTGCCACAACGTTAACTAAGGCGCTACTTAGGAGGCAACCCAAGTTTTTATTTATTTTCTTTTTGTTTTTGGAATAACGTGTGTTGATTGTGCAGGTTAAAGTGTAGAGTGTTTGAAAATTGCAGGTTGGCAGCAGCTTGAGAAATATCAAGAGAGGGACCAAAACATGGCAAAGATGATGACCCAATTTGACATTTTGGCCAAATATTTCATGGGAGCTAGTGCTAGGAGTGTCAATGTTGTGGGTGTGGGTTGTGTAAACCCCAATGAGGCAATGTTTGAAGCGTTGTACAATGAGGAAGTGAACTTCCTAGCCAACCAAGGAGGAGGCCATCGTGAAAACTACCCAAGGCCGGGTGGTAACCAAGGTTGGAACAGAGATGAGGGCTGGAGAGGCAGGGATAGAGAGTGGCGCGATCGTAATGCCACCTGGAAGGAAAGAGAAAGGGAAAAGGATAGGTATGTTCCTCCCCACAAGCGTCAAAAGCTCAAAGATTCTGAGGGTGGACGGGCTGAGGATATGCTCTCTCATATTCTCAACAAGGTTGAAGGGTCCGATAAATTTTGAAGGACATAAAAGAAGATGTATCGACCCTTAACCAGATGTTGACTTCTCATTACGTTTCTATCAAGTAGTTGGAGATCCAAATGGGTCAAATTTCTTCTTATTTAGACCCGTCACAACAAGAGGGATTGCCTAGTAATACTAATACAAACTCCAAGAATGAAGTTTGAGTGAGGACTTGCATCGTGACACGACGTTAACTAAGGCACTACTTAGTAGGCAACCCAAGTTTTTATTTATTTTCTTTTTGTTTTTGGAATAACGTGTGTTGATTGTGCAGGTTAAAGTGTAGAAAGTGTTTGAAAATTGCAGGTTGGCGAGTAAAATGTCAAGTCGGCGACTCGCCGAAAAGGTCAGCGAGACCGACTTGGACCACCGTTTGACTCAATAAATTATGAAGATTAAGTCTATAAAACTCGACTGGCCCATGAACAAGTCGGTAACTCGCTGAAGAGGTCAGCGAGCCTGATTTGGACCGTTGTTGGATTCAAGAAATTATAAAGATGGAGTCTGTAAAACTCGACGGGCCCATGGACAAGTCGGCAAATCGTCGAATAGATCAGCGAGCCTGACTTTGTCCATCGTTTGGACCCCTAAATTAACTGTAGGTCCTTTAAAACTAGGCGAGGTAAGTAACCACTCGGTGTGTCGCCGAGTGGTTTGGCGAGGTCGACATTGTCGAAAGGGAGCGAACTGAAGGTTTTAAAAGGCCAAAGGTTTAAACTTTCAAACTCTTTCACATTCCCTCACTTTTTAACTTCATACAATCACATCCGCAATATATATTTCCTATACTCTTGCATATTACCAATTTTTAGTCATTGATTCTATGATCGGAGTTGGAATTCTTTGACGCCTAGAATTTCAAATCATAATTTGATATTAAAGGCTAGTTTTCCGAACCATAAACTCGTAAATAGCGGTTTAACTCAAATGCATTGTTATAATTTATGTTGATGTGTGTTGGGCCTCTCTGAATTCGTATATGTGTGCTTGTTTGCCTATTTTAATTTCCATATCATGCCTTAATTGCCTAAGTTGTTGATTTTCTGAATTTCGTGCTTTAAAATTAATCATAATCTTGTGGGTTGTGCTTAATTGTTGTTAAGTCTAGTCGGGTGAGGTCTGAGTAACCCAAGTTGTGCTAAATGACATGCTTAGTCCAATGATGGAGCGTTTGACATCATTCTTAAGGGCTAAAGTCATCAAATGGACAATTTTGGCCAAACCGGAGGAAGTCTGAGTACCCTGGTGGCATGGGTCTAATGGGTCTCGGCTTAATTGAGAATATGTGTTATTTGATTTTGTTTTCGGGGGCTGCGGGGTTGATTTTTGAAGTTGGGTTTGAAAATAGGCACGTTGGGCAGTTTGGCGAGCTGGGTCGAGCTCGCCAAACCATTCGGTGATTCGCCAAAATCCCCCTTGTTCACTTTTAATTCCATTCTTTTGTTGAGTTTGGTTCTATAACATTCGGCAAGAATCTTGAGTTCACCGAGTGCACTCAGTGACTCACCGAAAGTCTTCTTTGATCGCCCTTTATGCGCCCCTAACCTCTAAAATACATTGTAACTTTCAGCGGGCTAGTCTGTGCTTGCCGAATGATGTCGGCGATTCATCGAAGGGCCCTGAATATCACCGACCTATTATTTTTATAGGAAAGTTTTGAGCCAATTTTTTTGGCGAGCCTGATCAGGCTCACCAATGTAATTCGGTGACTCATCGATTGGTTCGACGAGTCTTTCTGCAACATGATTTCTGCACTTTTCTTGGATTGTTTCTAACTTTATCCGATGTGTTTTGCAAATATGGATAGACCAAAAGTAGCAGGCCGAGTCATGCCGACCCGCAAGAGGGCAAAGGGAATTACCATAAATGAGGATGCAGCTGCATCCCGGGCAAAGGCAACAAAACTTCGGACCACAGGTGAGAAGGGCAAAGGGAAAGGCAAGGCACCTGATCATGTGTCACCGGACAGCTCCAACAGTGGAGGAATATATGCCACACACCTCACCACTTCTGAGAGTGACGGTGAGTACCAGGACCCTCAGGATGTCATCTCTGAGCCGGAGGATGTGCAGTTGTTATTAGCCCAGATAGTTGAGCAGCAATCCAAGAGGATGCATGATCCGTCTAGGATCATGGAGCCTGAGACCGATACTTCTCCTCTCGTTCCATATCAGGTTATTGTCCTAGCACCATCTTCACAGAGTCCTTCTCTCCGGTCTATGAATACACTAAAGGTCGATGGATTGAGGACCATCATCAAGAAGATAAGGTTGTATACTGATGGAGTAATAGACAGGTACCCAGAGATCTGGAGCTGCTTGAAGTCCCACAAGTTCCATATATTCACTAGACCTCATGGCCCTTACATTCCAAATTGGGTCTAGGAATTTTACACTGCCTACGGAGCGGTAGTGCCACAAGGGAAGAAGCAGGCTGCTAAATTCAAGCCGGTATATTATGTGGTTATCAGGGGAAAGAAAGTGAAGTGTGATAGTGATACTATTAATGCAGTTCTGGAGTGTACAAAAGATATTGAGGATGATTGTCAATACATGATCAGGACAAACACATTGGAGAATATGAAAAGGTAATTGGCTTCTCTATTATCTCACGATACTCATAGATGGATCGAGACTGGAGCACCCATCGAAACCAAAGATGTAACATTTCAGAAAATTCATGACTAACCTAGCAGCTAACCTAAAACTAAAAGGCTAAGTTAAAGCTTGATGTAAGAATTA
Organism: Solanum paucissectum; assembly: GCA_029582445.1. Classification (NCBI taxonomy): domain Eukaryota; kingdom Viridiplantae; phylum Streptophyta; class Magnoliopsida; order Solanales; family Solanaceae; genus Solanum; species Solanum paucissectum. The sequence continues at coordinate 38,848 of JAJONZ010009819.1, forward strand.
GAGCCTTAAAGTTACCTAAAAATTTAGTGTTTGGTGCTAGAATGTCAAGGCCTCAACCCCAAGGACCAGCCCCGAGTCCTTGGGGAAAAGATCCTTAGGGCTGCCAGGCAGTCACCCACAAGAGGGTTCTACACTAAGTGGATCAACCCACGCCTCATAGGGGGGCAGCGTGGGTGAAGCCTCCTTGGAATCTGCCTAAGGCAATAGCCACGAGAAGGACCCATGCTTTGTGGATGGGTTCGCATCTCATGGCCTGCCTCCATAGGTCAAGGACCCAAATGGAAACTCTCTAAACAAAACCTCGAATGACCAGCACGGGCTGTGGTCCCACCCACGGTCCGTGGGTCACCAATCGTGGATCACCCCTGATACTTCCTTTTGGCAGTTGAGTTTAGGGGCTCTTTAGTAATTTCCTAATTAATTAATAGTTATGTGGTGTCATATTAAGCTTATTTTAAAGGACTATATAAGTATTTTTCCCACCTAAAATAACCCATCTAAAGTCATAATCATAAATTCCCAAACCCAAATCAAAACCTCTCCAAATATTTTCTCTCTAGAAACTCCATTGAAGAAGAAGAACAAGGTCAAATCTAAGGATCAAGAAGCAACCTTTCCCCCTCCCCCAATTTTGTGAGGAAAATATCCCTAAGGTATGGTGACTGTCATTCATAGTTAACCTTTCAACCATGGAGTCCTTAAATTCTCTATTTCAAAGTAATAAAGTCCCCAAAAACCTAGAGTTTCTATTCTAAGCCATGGATTCTTCTCAAAATGTTTTCATTGATTTAGTTAATGACTATTATGATTTAATTATTGATCATTAAGGCTTTTATGAGTAAAATCTCCCATGAATCCATGTATTCCCCCTAACCCTAGTTTGTGACTTGTGAATCGGGTGATTTGTAGTAATCATGAAGTTGCACTTACAATAAATTAGTTCATTTAATCATGTCTCCATCTATATCTAATGTAGTAATCCTAGATTTTTTGGTTGGATGTGATCTATAGCCTTAAAGGGTAAAACATGAGAATTGACTATATGTATGAGACTTGTGTGTATACAATTGGATTGGTTTAAGAGTAAAGTAACTACATTACAATCTAATTGTTGTGTTGATTGGATGATTATAATCATGTACACACTTAGTATGAATAGAGTTATAATGTGAAAGGCTTGTCACATGCAATGATTCTTAGGTTTGAAGACTAGTCTCACCTATTGAATCTAGGAGCTTTAGAATGAGTTTGTTGGATTGAGTGTCAAGACACTCTTCCTTAAATTATCAATCTAAGTCAAGACTTAACATAAACTCAATGGGAATGAATGCTTAGAACCGAGAGGATATGATTATGAGATGGAAACTTTTACACTAGTTGAGTTCGGCTTCCCAAATGGGTTCATTTTACACTAGTTGAGTCCGGGTTCCCAAAGTAGTTGTCTCATGAGATGGAAACCTTATACCATAGTTGAGTCTGGGTTTCTACAGGCAATCTCCTTATCCCATAAACTATGTGTCCACTTAGGTCTTTAGCTTGTGGATCCACGTAAGCTAAGAATTCTAGTTCTACCTTAAGCAAGTAGGACAACCTTTTTTTTCGGTGTGGGGTAGACACCGGATTTCATGACTAAGCTCTCATGGTCTATGTCTGTTAAAGCTAATCCTACTATGATAGAATAAACTAGAATTTGAGTTATGAAGTATAATCACTTAATAATCATTCCTTAGTGTGGATAGGGGTATGGGACCTTATCCATACATGGTACAAGGTTGCTTTGATGGCTCTTATGGTTTTTTTCCTTTATGTTGAGATGATCAATATGTTGAATATGCATGTATTTTATGCTTTTGCACTTCTTTCTATAATAGTATATAAACTTGATCAAATGCAAGTTTCCAACTATATTGTCCCGTTTTAGCATCTTAAATGGTTTTTATGCATAGTTGCCATACTTAGTGATTTTTTGTACCAACCCATATTTCTTCTATATTTTTATTCAAAGTGTTGGGTCCGGCATTTAAGGTGATTCCTTCTAGTTGAAGCTTGGGTTGACTACTCTTCAAGCTTGTGGTATGTCCTCATGGATCTGGGGACAAGAGCTTTATTGTTGTTTTATTTCTTTAGTCATACTAGACATTTTCATATTCTCTATTGTGACTTCTCGTCCCTTTCTGGTGTTGATCACCTAGCTATGCAGACGAGCCCGAGTGCCTCGAGAAGAGAAGAAGGATGTGGAAGTGATTCCCACATCCTGTAACGACATCTGGTGGATTGAGGTTGAGTACCTGAAAGATGAGGCGGAGAAAAAGAAGGCAGCCCCGGTGGACACCTCCCCGGTTGTTGATAATGATACACTACCAGCATAGGCAGTATTGCCTACTCCGGCCCCTAGGTCTTCAGGTATATCTAGTGATTACCCTTTTGTGACTCCTAGTTCCTCTACAACTCCCCTGCCTCCTAGGTCTGCTGCTATTGTTACTGCTTCCCGACCTCCACTCACCCAGGTTGCGATACTACGGATGAGGCATCTAGCCCATTCTGCTGATAGGCGTGCCTCCAGGCTTGAGGCCACAGTCCCCGGGATGATTGAGAGGGCCCTCATTGCATCTCTGACACCTCTTAGTGTGTCTATTGATGCCCTTTCGGAAAGAATAGCGGTGTGTGAGTGAGGTCAAGGGTCCACTGATGAGGTGACCGCTATAAAGGCCGCAATTGCTGCTAAAGTCCACAGATATGTCCATAATTTTTGGGACTGTGGATATCCCCGACATGCCAGTTGATGCAGATGTGCCTCTGGCTACCATCAGAGATGAGGTTCGACTTGAGGAGGTGGCTGCTACTAAGTTCGAGGCTAAGACTGATGACAAATTTACTTATGAGGGCATTACAGAGGTTAAGGAGGCTATGGTAGATTCAATCGTGCAGATTTCATTGGCAGACACCACCATGGCTGGATCTAGTGTTGTTGCTACCCTAGGCACTGATGCACAGGATCAGAGTGTTGTACCAGGCATTGATTCCCCGATAGATGGAGCTATTGTGTAGACAGGACCCTTCTTTACCTCTCTCTCTGTCGTTTTTATTAGTTTTTAGTTATTATTTTGTTGCATTTGAGGAAACTGCCTTTTTATTTGTGGTGGGGTGAGGTATTTCCATACCTACCTCTTATGACTATCTCGTGTATATATTAGTGGGTTTTTGTGTTTAAATTGTGTTTTGATATTATGTTGTGGATTTTTGAGCTTATGGCTTCTCATTATGAACGCAAATGGTTTTTGACCCTTCTGGAAAATTTTGCCACCTCTTGTTGTGTTTGAACGTGGATGTTCTTGTGAAAATTTGAGTATCGTTCATGATCAATACCGATGACTTTAATAGTGCTCTTAATCGAACAAAAATAAGTTTGCGGCTATGATGAGGCCAAATGAAGTTGCGTAGACAATATGTGAACTTTTTGCATCTCGTTATGACTAGCCGGTTATCGAATGGAGTCTCTTCTGATTAAGATTGCACACTAGAGAAAGTGTGGAGTCTCGTTTGATATTGGTGCCAATGCCTTGTGTGATGAGCTTACCGTGAACCGTGTGTGATGACACCTATAATTTTCCCCGTTGGTCCGGTTGACTAAGTGATGCAAGCTCTTGAAATTATCTTAGGCAACAAATTGGAAAAGTGAAACAATTTGACAATATACCTCTTTTGTGGCCAACCTTGTAAGATGTGTGAACTTTGCTTGAACCCCCTTTGGGCCTTATCCTTTTCTTGGAAGAAACTTGAACAAATGTGACCCTTCTTTATCCAGTCACCCATAATCCTCATGAAGTGTGGTTTGTTTGAATAGTCAACTTAGGCCAAAAGCCTAAGTTGGGAGTGTGGTGAAAAGAGAAGGAAAATCAAGAAGTGTGAAGAAGTCCCCCTTGATCCATGTTTTCAAAAAGATGGAACCCCTCCATAAAAAATAAAAATAAAAGAAAAGAAGAAGCAAAAGAAAAAGAATGAAAAAGTTGTGAAATAAAGTTGTGAAATAAAGTTGTGAAAGTTGCAAAAGAAATGGGGTGTACGGTATTCCATTGGAAGTGAATAATGGGGTGAATTTTGAGCATGAGTGAAAATGCCGAAGAAAATGAAGGACAAATGATGTTCATACAACAGTTCATGAGGATAGTATCCACTTAACCTAAATGACCATACCTTTACACTCAACCCCATTACAAGCCTTGAAAAGACCTTTTTGATCTTGCGTGAGATGAAATGAATGTTGGCTGGAAAATAAGGGAAAACCTATGGGTGAAGTCATGCATGTGTTCATCTTTGTGCGTGTGAGATTTGTGTGTGATTTCGGAACTATAAATTATTGAACAATTGTGTGTGAATATGGAATCATCTTTGTTTTGAGGCCATTTGAGTACCTTTGTTGAGCTTGAACTTGCATTTGAAGAAACTATTGTGAACTTGAGAATCTTTGATAATGGTGAGTCACAACTTGAATCTTTCAGTGCACAATTGATCCTTACATGAGTAAGTTGACTCTTGTTGTGTGCATTCATAATTGAGCCTTTTGTAGCACTGTTTGAGACATCCTTTTTGAACTACTAAACTTGAGTTTTACTTGAGGACAAGCAAAAGTTTAAGTTGGGGGTGTTGATGAGTCCGAGATTTGGACTCATTTAGGGCTTTATTTATATAGATTTAGTGTCCTCAAATGCTTATTTTGTACCAATAACTTATGTAAAACCCTTGATTCCAGGTATATGGATTGTGGAACAAAGCAAACAGATTAATTTGCAAAAAGGAACAAAGCGAGCTGAAAGAATGAAGAAAGGCAAGCTTGGTGTTCGACAAGTCCACTTGGCGAGTAGCCGAATGGCTACTTGACCGCCTCAAGTTCCAGTGTGCCAACCCCTGAAGGAAAGAACCAAGTTGGAGAGAAAAAAGAGCAGTCAACGGATCATCGAGTGGTTCCGCGATGCAGTGTTAGATAGCCCAATGTTACAGACCTTGAGGATGATGAATTCCAAGGCAGAAGGGTGATGAAAGTGACCAAAGGGCGGCTTGTCGAGTCGTTCGGCGAGCCCGACTTACTTCGTCGAGTGACTCTTCGCAGCACATTTTTGGTAACTATAAATACATTTTTGAACATTTAGTTTAGTATCTTAGCTCATAATTTTTAATCTATTTTTGAGTTTTGAACAGGGTGACAATTTTCTCTAGTTTTTCCTAAGCTTTGAAGAATTGAAGTTTTTCACTTTTGAGAAACTGAAAGTGGGTCTTTGAGATTCTTTGAATTGGAGCATTGTAAGGATGAATCTACACTTACCCAGTTGATGGATAATCAATTTGGTAATTGTTTTAACCTTTTTATGATGTCTAGCTAAAACCCCAATTTTTGGGGTGTAATTATGAGATTATGGGCTGATTTAGTTTATAGGTATTGCTAATTGTTGGTTTAAATGCTATTTAAAAGTGAGTTTAATCATTAATTGTGATTTAATTTAAGAATTGTAGTTTCAAATGCAGTTCTATGTTCGCGTTTTTGGCTTGCTCGACAGAGAGGTTTTAAAACTAAACTTATTGATTGATTCTATGGGTATTGGGTTGACCTGGGTTCAGCTCAAGAGAGTGAATCCTAAACCCAATCTCACACATTCAGCTCGAGAGAGTGAATGCACTAAGGTGTCGGCTGTTCTTATTTTGCATGCTTGTTGATGTTCGATAGAAACTAACATGTTCGGGGTAAATTATTCCAGAGAAAGTTTACCTCCACTATAGCCTAGCTTACTCACTAATAACTAGCTATTTTCTAATAGTTGCAATTACCCATTTGTCTATATTAGCCTATAATCGAATCACATCCCAAGAATCCGTTTCATTATTATTATTTCGTATTGTTTGCCGTTGTTTAAAGTTGATAATTAAAACCAAAACCCCCCATTTGACATTCGTGTCACCCCGTAATTTGAATCATGTCTTTATTCGATAACTTTTATTCCTATAACTGATTTGAACATGTTCATACTTCCATATTGAATCTGAAACACATACATTTCCCTGGGGGATTCGACCCCAACTCTTTTAGTTGGGTTTTATACTGATTAATGACCCTTGACGCTTAGAATTGGATGAAGTGTCTTTGATAACGTTATTCAATCAGCTGCCAGAACTTTCCTATACCTTGCCGGGGTGTAGAACATCCTCAACTAAGTGGATCCACTAAGTTATGCTTAAAAGTAATAAAGAATCATCTGCAAAGTATGATCTTTTACACATGTTTGAATACATAGTTAATGAAAATTTTGAGTTGTCTAAAATCATCCCGATATCGGTGCTCAATACTACTCCCAATAATATATTACTCCTGCTCATATGTTTTAAAACACAACTCTTCCTCAATTTGAGATTATTACTCAGAAAATCCTCTTAAAAGAAGCAATGATCAAGACTCATCATAAACTCACCTAGAAATCAGTTTTTCTATCTTTTAAATGTAAAACTGTTTACACTTTGGAATACTTAGTTCCCTTATACTCATTTTGAAATATGAAACTTAACTCTCCTCATTCTCATACGCATATACTCAAGTCATCATTTAAGTTCTAGAAAATTATAAAAGACTTCTCAAAATGACTCAAAAAGGTTTCTCGAACTTTACTCTTAATCTTTTACTTTAATTTGAAATGAAGATTTAAGAGTTTTGAATAGGATATATATATAGGATCTATCAATGATTAATGAAGACCTTAAGAGTTATTATTAAGAAGAGAACGAAGACACGATTCAAAAGGACGCACAAGGAATGAAAGACGGAAGAGAAACCGAGGCAGGCAACATTGGCGCATTCCTGGCACAGGGCACCAGCCCCTAAACAACTGAAGCCCCTTCTGGTGCACTACAGGCGCAGGGCACTAGCCCCCTTGGTGCATCAGTGGCACGCTGCCCCACCCTATGCCCAGAAAACCCGACGAATTTTCTTGCTTCAATTCAAGGCCGAACTTATCTAGAATAGAATAGTGTCCTCCCAATCTCATTTGGATTAACAAACCCAACACATTTCATTGAAAACCAACTCAAATTCCATCAAGAACAACATTCATTCACAAGACCCTCACCTCAAGAACTCAACAAGACTCCATTATTAAAGAATGAAACAAAACCTCAAGAACTTCTCAAGCATTCAAATCAACCATTGTCAATTACGAATCCATGGATGAATTTACATTATTGGCGTGAGGGCGAACTAAGTTTTTGGTGAAAATCTACCAATCTTGAATGAACGCTTGAAACCTTCTTCTTTTTCTCTTTTTGAAACCCTTCTCTTAACCCTAAGCATTTAGGAATAAATGAAAGTGATATAAATCAGTTTAGACCCCTATTTTGGGTGATAAAAACGTTTAGACCTAGTGAGGGTAAGGAAACAACAAAAATATCCCTCCTTAAAATGGATTAAATGCCTTAACTAATGAGGTTGCACTCAAACGGGAATAACTCCTTCATCCAAACTCAAAATTTAGCAAACTCGGTGGCCTTGGAAAGAGAACTCGAAGACCTTCGATTTGATAAATAATGGGCTGCCTAACTCTTTATGTGCTGAAAGTTATGGCCGTTTTAAGTTGACCCCAAAACTAAAAACTGAAGTTTAACTTGTCTGAATGTCTAGTTGGCTTTTTGAAGTACAAGATGTTACAAACGGCCCACAATGTAAACATATATACATGTAATTCCCACTAATTATATTCAGTATAGGTTTTACTCCCACCTTTCATCCTCATCTCATCCATGATCTCAAATGGCCGATTAACATCATATTCATGATAATTATGTGTATTCCTCAATCCTATCACATGAATGGTGACATTTGACACAACATTATAAACACTTAAAGTAGTTTAAGAAAATGAGAAAATATCTATACCCTCTTCTCTTGTCTTTTTTTTTATTTGTTTTGTTAACTGCACAACTTTTTATTATTTTATTGTTGTTATTTTTATTATTATTGAGAATTCAGTAGTTTGAGTGGTTTGTTGTTTTGTATACATTAGCCTAGTATATGGTATTTCAGTATCCTCATTTAAATATTGTATTTGTGCAATGGTTAGTTATTTTTTCTTTATGTACTTTTAGTTAATTTTATAATTAAGAATGTATTTTTTTATTAGAAAGATATACGTACTTTCTATAATAAAAATGATTGACTTTTTTTAGTAAATACCAATATATTTAAAGGGGATAATATATGTCATTTACAGTTTGGGATAAACTTTCAACGCACATTTCTAAACTAGCTAGTACACACAAATGAAGCAACAAATTTTTAATCCTCACTAATTAAAAACATGTGATATAAATATGTGGTGGACAATGTTTCAACAAGCTAGCTTTTCACAACTAACAAAAGTTTGTCAGTATAACGACCGCAAGTTTTCAACATTTTCTCATCACCTTCTTTTCACAGCTTATAATTGCTATTTTGAGAAAAATAAAAGATGGGTTTGAAAGGAAAATTGATTGCTTCAGTGGAAATGAAATGTGGAGGACATCTGATGCATGATCTTTTTCACACTAATTCTCATCATGTACCTAATATAAGTCCACATGTTAACCATTTTCAGATTCATGAAGGTGAAAGTGTAAAAGTTGGTTCAGTTGTTAGCTGGAGTTATAATGAGGGTAACCCACATTTTTCTACTCCTATCACTCAATTCGATTTACATATATCAATTTTGTTTATTTAAGTGTATTCCATAGTATGAAACGTGTTTTTCAAGAAAATGATCTTCTTGAAAAGAGTTATTTGATGGTGTTTGATTACCATAAATGCATTCTAAGTAAACCCTCTTGCTTCAAGAAACAAAATAACCTTTTCGACTTGTGGGCGAAAGTACTTTCCTCATGAAAATTATCTTTACTTTATTTTAATTTCCCAATTAATAATTAGGCATTACTTACTAATATTTAGTTACTCAAGAGAATCATTTTATCAAAACATTCTATGATTTGTTAACAGTATTATTATTCTTTAACAGAGTATGATTTAGGTATAATATCTTTCCATCAATCAATATACTAAAATATTACTAATCTTATATTTAACATAATAAAATTAACTCTTATTTTGAGATGTTTAAAAATAACTCTATTTAGAAAATGTAGAAAATCAAATATTTATGAGCATTATATATTTTGGAGTAAATGGAAATGAAAAGAGAGGAAAAAACTTAAACATGATATAATGATAAAGATGTTATTTTGTAAATGTTTAAATCATTAATGAGGAATTGAACAGTTGAATTTAAAATAGCATCTCTTGATAAATACAGCTGGACAAAAAAAGTTTACAAAGCATGTTATTGAAGCCATCGATCCGTACAAAAAATCAATTCGTTGGAAAGTCATTGAAGAAGACGTGCTAGAGATGTATAGTTCATTTACTATTGTAACATCTCATGAACCTCAGTGGACTATGTGGACACTTGAGTATGAAAAGAAAACTAAAGACATCCCAGAGCCTCTCATTTTATTGGGTGTTTTCCTTGACATAACCAAGGATATAGAGGGTCACCTTCTCGAAAATTAGAAGATCTATGTTATATATATATATATATATATATATATATATATATATATGTGGTGTGTATGCGTGTCTATACATATATACATATCTATGTGTGTTGGTGCTTTGTATGATGAACAGTTTACAATATTGGCTAGTTTTAGCTAGCATGTGAAATAAATAATGTTGTGTTTGAAGAATATAGTATATATATCAATCTCCTTCTATGGATATATTTTCAATGACCAGCTTATGTAAGGTATTTTGCATTTTGTTATAACAACTCAAGCCCTTATTTATTATTTTGAAATTGAGGGACTCGGATGAGTTTCAACATCATTTTAGAACTCGGTAATATTCAATTTTTTAAGGAAAATTTAGTAAACCAGTCAAAACCCTAACATAATTATTAAAAAATCTACACTTAAAATAATTATTAAAAATGTCAACATGTCAATATTTTAGCAAATATAATATATCCTAGTATAATTAATTTCCTTTTCTTTTATTTTTAAAATTAGTCCTACATTGGACTCATTTTTATCCCCCACTATCCGGTGAAAAAGAAAAAAAAATCATTACCCATTTTCACCTCTTTCTAGGTTTTTAGCCCAAATCTCTTCTTTCTATGTCTTGTGTTTTATACCATTGTTCTCTTCTCTCCTTTTCTAAGAAAATCATCTCTTCGAATTTCATCCACTTTGTCCATGAAATCCCACAATTATTTCAATAGATTTCTTATTCACCGATAAAGGTAAATACATTGTCACCAAGTAACTTTTGAGACTTTCCTCTTTTATGTAGTTTGAATTTTTCGTCTTTTAAACAATCAAGAGTAAGGAAAATAACAAGAAAATGATTGCCTCTTTGTCTATCAGTAGAGAAGTCGAAAAGGTTGATGAAGATCAAATGGTGGATGGACAACTTCACGAAGATAAAATTATTTTATGTATGTATTCCCTTGTTCCCTTTCACATTTAAATAATCTGGGAATATAATATGTATTTCCTTTTGAAAAAAAATTAGTTTGTTTGGATATAACTCATAACTAAACTACTATGTATTTATCAGTTTTTCATTGGTTTTTATACATAAATTTTTTATTCATTCTAACTGTATACCATCAAGTTTTGTAATCTTATCTTCATTTTGTTTCATACTATGAATTGGATACAAATTTTGTAGTTCATAATTGTTGTTCGTCTTGTATTCCTAAGATACTTAAAACAAAAACCTTGAAGAACTTGATAAGAAACAATAGAGTTTAAAGAGTACTTTCAAAACTAGAAAATTAAACTAGTAGAAAAAATAGAACCAGAAACAGATTAGAAACAATATACAAAATATTTTTCTTGCAGAAGAAAATCAGGCCCACTGAATGCACAGTGTCCCCTCAAGGAAATTATTCCCCTCAAGTACCCGAGGTTAATGGAATATATCCTCCCAGGATAGAACAATCTTACTCACCGGTGTATCGGTACCTAAAACCACGGTGCCAGCGAACCACTCAACGGCAGTAAAGTACACTTAGAATACTAGATTTAGTAGTAGTAGAAGAAGTAAAGAAAATTCATTTTTTTTTAAATGAGAGAAAATCCCTCAATTTATAGAAAACAAAGGGTAGTGTGAAAAGGTTCTTATTGTGCCTTACCGGAAAGGTCACAGCCTTTGGAAAAGTCACAATCTTTCGAAAAGGTCACAACCTTTCATAAAAGTCACAACTTTTCATAAAAGTCGCAACTTTTCATAAAAGTCGCAACTTTTCATAAAAGTCACAACTCTTCATAAAAGTCGCAACTTTTCATAAAAGCCACAACTCTTCATAAAAGTCACAATTCTTCATTTTCCATTCACACCTTTTAAAACCCAACAATCCCCCGCATGAATGGTGAATGACTCCAAGACAAAGAAACGGACAAGTATGTGTACTTTACAAGCAAGAATTAATTGCATCTGGATAAGTAGGTTTCCCCTTGGACTTTCCATAGTGAACATATGTCGGATATACTCGGTCAATCGGTAGATGCGATATCTTTGAACGGTCGAGCTTTGGTGTATACCTAGACAACCATATGTCACACAATTAACCCTTTACCATTTGTGGTTCTTATGGTTGTATTCGTTTCATCCATGAACACCTCATGGTTTCATGAATGTATAAAGAATAGGTTTTTGACAATAATTCTCTTTGAAGCAGCTTACACTTCACACTCACATAGGTCATTTCTAATCGTGTTATCGCGTAGATACACTATTTGGTCAACTCTGCCAAACTTAGCAAATCATTAAAAACATTAAGCTTTATTAACTCATTAACAAGCCTTAATGTTGTATCCTTTTTCCTGAGCATTGTCTTCATTAAGAGAATGGATTGAGTTGGTTGACAATGTTGAACCGTCAGTCACAACTTTTTTTTTCTCCTTGAACCTAGCTCTTGGAATCTCCAGTCTGCTAGGTAGAGTTACCGCTATGATGACTTGTCCTAAGCCGTAAATCCATTCCCTTAGATGATATTTCAAATTTCTCTCTAGTTAGGCCTTTTTGTAAGTGGATCCGACACATTATCCTTTGACTTTACATAGTCAATTGTGATAATTCAACTAGAGAGTAGTTTTCTAACGGTATTATGTCTATGTCTTATATGATGAGACTTTCTGTTATACATCATGCTCCATGCCCTACCTATTGCATCTTGACTATCAAAGTGTATGCATATTGATGCCAAAGGTTTAGGCCAAAAAATAATATCTATCAAGAAATTTTGGAGTCTTTCAACTTATTCATCGGCCTTATCTAGAGCACCTAGGTCAGAGATCATTGTAGAGTTAGCGATACATGTATTTTTGGAAGATTTCCAAGAGACTGCTCCTCCACCAAGAGTAAATACATATCCGCTTGTGGATTTTACTTCATTTGATCTCGGTGATTCAATTTGCATCACTATATCCTTTCAATACTGTAGGATATTTGTTATAATGCAAGATATAGTTTTGAGTATGTTTTACATACCCCAAAACTCTTTTCATTTTCA
>JAJONZ010009820.1:0-34618 GCA_029582445.1 Solanum paucissectum
TGAATGCTGAGATAACTGAATACAGTGACCAATTTATAACATGCTGACTGAATACTGAATGAACTGTAAATGTGGTCAATGCAATAGAGTCTGACTGAACTGTGGGAGCTACTAATAACCGATAATAAAACCATATGAGCTAAATGTGGAGTCCGATGTATACACCCCATTGAGAGGACCCAATATACCCGGCCAAAGGTATAGAGAAATGACTGGCGTGATCACTAACTGATATTTCCCACAGAGGGGACTTACACCTACGTGGCTCGTAGTTATGGGACTATATGGGTACGCTGAACCCTAGTCCAACTCGGTATTATGCTACTCCCAATAGATTAAGTGATTAACACATTATGACTGAATTTCTGTATATAATGGATAGCCTAAAACTAAACAAGCGAACCCTTGGCCTGGCTTACTTAACTCAGCGGAAGACAATATTCACACTTATAATGATCAATAACACTTAACTGAACTGAATAATAAAATAGCTGAGAATGTTTAAAGGTTAAACATTCAACTTGGCCAAAAGTGACAACCCAAGTCTTAACAATAAGAAATGTTAATGAAAAACTTAAAGGACTAACATCTGATTGTCTATGAAGCCTCTAAAACAACTGAGATGGACATTGGGACAACCCCACAACATCCTAATGAACTAACTAGAAAGCAATGAAAATAGATCCTCCGAAATGCAAGGAGGCTCACTGACTGACTCTGAACTGCTCATTGGATCAACGGTGCGCTGGAATGCCGATCCTAGTTACCTGTGTTTGCATCATAAGACGATGCAGGCTAACTGTCATCAGTACATTGAATGTACGAGTATGCGAGTTGGAATGCTAAAACAACATAGGCTTGAAAGGGAATATGAAAGAAACACTTACCTTGGCTCTTCTCAACTCATGAATACTTAACTGAACTCTTCAATATAAAGCAGTTTAAAACAAGTGCAATATAAAGAAAAGTTGTTTAAAACCATGATGTCAACTCTGTGTATATACAAGGATACAACATAACTCTGAAATGTATGTAAAAATACAATAAACTGATGTATATAAAAATACAATTACTTTTGTGGGAGTTTCTCTAACCGACAGCCATCAGATTAGAGCTATAGTGATGATACATCAATCTACCTCATGCTGCTAGCGCATCCTATACTCGACCAAAGGTATAGGACCTGAACTACTATGTGGATCCACTAGTTTATTGTGGAAAGGGTTCATCTAAAAAGTATGACCCTTTTCTACCCATGGTAGCTTCATGATTTTATGGAGACGTGAGTTATCTAAACTCATGCTCGCCCCCAATTCGGTGCTCAATACTACTTCCAAAATATACTAGCTCTTATGTTTAAAAACATACTTCTTCTGTGATTTGAGATTAGTGCTCAAAAACTTATCTCAAATGCTATCTTGGAAATCTCATTTTCTCTTCTTACTTCATTTAGAAAGCTATTAATCTTTTCTGAAAACTAGCCCGAAAGCTCTTTGGAAATATCATTTTCCGTTCTTATTTAAAGGTGAAAACATTTTTAAATCTCTTTGGGAATACATAGTCACCATATACTTCTTTGAAGAAAAGAACTTCAACTCTACATCTTTATTGAACTCAAAACTTAAGTCTTAAAACAAAGTTAAAATATTTGTGAAAGACTCATGGAAACTATAAGAACTTATCTTAACTTGACTATTAACTGATCTTGGCTTGACTCTTAACTGATCCTTGAATTGAATTATGGATTCAGGGATTAAGATTTGTGATTGGGAAGATCTCATGTTGTTTAGGAATGATTTTAGATAGCTAAACATGAGAAAATACCAAAATCAAGATTTGAAGGTGGGTCCGCGACGCAGAGGCATAATTAAATTTTCGTTTCGAAAATGTCTTTTGAGGCAGAACGCTCCGTGATAGCTCCACGATGTGAAACAAAAATAACCAGCTCCGCGACGTGGAGGCTTTGCCGGATTTCATCCGACGAAATCTTCTTCGTTTTTCAGCTCTAAACTGTCTAAACTGCACGGGTTTTTTTTCCCAACACTTAGAATCGATTAAATGTTCAAAGTACACCAGATTCTACTCAAAATCGAACCTAAAATCATAGATTAGGATCAAACAACTCCTCAACGAATTCAACGAAACAAGAATCTAATGAAACTTCAACAAATCCATTCAAGAATTCAATTCTAAGCTTTCAACAACTTAATTTCGCTGAAATAAATCATGATTGGTGCGTGGGAGAATTAACCCAATGCTATGTGATATCACATACCTTGTAGGTATCACCCCCGACAAAATCCACAAGCTAATCTCGACGATTCTTGAATGAATCTTGATCGTTCTTGCTTCCCCTTCTCCTTTCTCTTTACTCCAAGCCCTAGCGTGAAATCCAAAATTCTAAAACTGACTAAAATCTGATTTGGCCCATATTAAACTCCTAAAAATCGATCAAAATAAAAGGGCAATGAAAAGACTAAAATACCCCTTAAGATTCCGGATTGGACATTTCCTTAATCCAACAGCCCAACTTCCAAAGGGCATAACTTACTCATACGAACTCGGAATCGCGCAAACTTGACGGCGTTGGAAAGATAATTCTAAGAGATTTCCAACCATATCTGGAACTAAACCTTAATCATTCTGATCTAGGAGTTATGATGGTTTGAATTTGCCAAAAACTCACTTTAACTTGCTTAAAAATTTCCAGATTTCCTCATTCTTTCCAAAAGCAACTATTGCCAGATTTTAAACTTCCTTCTTGTTCTTTCTAGGTGCGAGATGTTACATTGGTACAATGAGATCAACGAACCTAGGGCTCTGATACCAACTTTATCACGACCCAGACCATCGTGATTGACACCCACACAAACCTTCGGTGGGAGAACCATTAATACTAATTCGCTAACCAAAGAACTAAACAACTTAATAAAAAATAAGGCATTTGAAGATACGGAAGCAGGTTTAAATGCAAGAGTCAAGTAGAGTTCCCATAAACTCCAAAGATCTAACAAAACACTGAGGAAATTATTCTCTAGAACCTGAAAGTCAATGTACCAAAACTCTAAAAAAGAACCATAGTCTAAATAAATGGGGACGAGCTTGAGTTCAGATAATTCACGTCTCCATAAACCATGTAGCCATCATCGGTAGTAAAGGATCATACTTTTTAGATGACTCCTTAAGATGCTTTTAGCATAAACTAGTGGATCCACTTAGTTAAGCTTTCTATATGAAGGCAAAGTATAGGATAGTTCTGGCAGCATGGGCAAGACGTTGTATCACCACTTAGGCTCATAGTGGTGGTTGTCGATTAGAGAAACTCCCACATAAACTATATTACTTTATTATATGAGTAAAGTTGAGTTTGTTATTGCATTTTCTTTAACGAACTAAGTTGTTTTCTAATGTTTTAAAGGCTTTCTATATATTGCATGTGTTTTATTACTTTATATTGAGTTAAGTTATTCAGGAGCTGAGTAAAGCCAATGTCAGTATTTCTTTCAGATTCTTTTCAAGCTTAAGTTATGTTTAACATTCCAATTCACATACTCGTACATTCAATTTACTAATGTCAGTTGGCCTGCATCTTATTATGATGCAGATGCAGGTAACTAGGATCAACATCCAGCGCCTCGTTGATCCATTTGAGCACTCGGAGTCAGTTTGTGAGCCTCCTAGCTTTCCGGAGGATCCATTTTATTGCTTTCAGTATTTTAGTTCATTAGGATGTCGTGGGTTTTGTCTTAACTCCCATCTCAGTTGTTAGTGGCTTCATAAACAGAGTTAGCGATGTTAGTTCATGAGTCTTTACTTTCCCTTTTCAATTAAGTTGAGACTTGAGTTGCCACTTTGGCAGTGAATGTTATTTATTACATTCTAAGTTATATTTTAAGCAATTCAATTTACTTTTTTAACAGTATTTATATTGATTAAAGTATTCCGCTGAGTAACTAAGCCAGGCCAAGGGTTATATTGGGGTCATCAATAGTTCTCTAGTGCCGACCATGTCCAGGGTGTAGGCTTAGGGCGTGACAAACTTGGTATCAGAGCACAGAGTTCAATAGTCCTAGCGAGTCGATGAAGCCATGTATGTAGAGTCCTAGTTATCGGTGTGAAGCGCGCCACATCTATTATTAGGATGTTGCAACATTTAGGAAATTCCTTCACTTCTTTCATACTCGCTTCATGCGATAACGTGTATCACTATTAAAGTCTCTTTCTAGCTCGTGCTTACGCGTAACCGATTGTGTGTTGGGATTTGTTGAGGAGGCCTTCATGAGGCGTTTCTTTCCTCGTGAGCTAAGAGAAGCAAAGAGATGGTTGCTGACATGAGGAGCAGGATGCATTTATTAGTAGTTGGGTTGACTCGTTTGTCAGATAAAGAAAGTAAGACAACCAAGCTAATAGGTTACATGGGCATAGCAAGGTTGATGATCCATGTGCAACAAGTTGATGATGAATTAGGTGTGTTTCCAGATATCCTAGGAAATATCTTGGAATAATCTTTCCAACGCCGCCGAGTTTGCACGATTCAGAGTTCGTATGAGTGACTTATTCCCATTAGAAGTTGGGCTATTCAAATAAGGAAAGTCCAATCTGGATTTTAGAAGGACATTATGGTCTTTTCACCACCCAATTAAGTTAATTCGTTTTTAGCAATTTAATTGGGTTCTAACTGAATTGGTTCAGTTTAGACAATTGGAAATTTACCCTAGGGTTTTTCGAGAAAGAACGATAGAGGAGAGAAGAGGAGAAAGAACAAAGTTCGTCGTTCTTGAAGGTTTAGCTTGTGGATTTTGACAAGGGGTGATCCCTACGAGGTATGTGAGTCTTTCATAGCATTGGTTTCGTTCACCCACACGCAAATCATGTTTATCTCAGCGAAGTTTGTTCTAGAAAGTTGAAAGTTGATGAATCTTGAATGGTGCTCTTGAAATTGGCTTTCGTTCTTGAGTTAGATTGAGATTGAGGAGTTTCTTGAGGTTAAAATGTTGTTTCCTTGAGTTGTTTGAGTTATATTTTTGTGTATACATACTGGGTATTTAAATCTAAAGGGAATTGAGAAAAAGAACCGAGTTTAGGTGAATTGGGACTGAAAACGAAAGAAGGAAAAAGTTGGGCAGAAACTGGGTACCAGGTCTGCGTCGCAGATTTGTTCCTCAGAAGTGTAACTTTCCCTTCGCGTCGCGGCGAGGTCACGGACCTCTCTGCCTCAAAAGTTATTTCACGACCAAATATTTAAATGCGTCTCTGCGTCTCAGACTTGCTTTCAGACAGTGATTTCTTGATCATTTATCATGTTTAGCTATCTAAAATCATTCCTAAACATCATGAGTTCTTTCCTATCACAAATCACAATCCTTGAATCCATAATTCAATTCAAGGAAAGTGAAGATTCTATTCAATGAAAGTTAAGAGTCAAGTCAAGAGAAGTATAAGTCAAGTCAAGAGAAGTCAAGAGTCAAGTTAAGAGAAGTTCATAAAGTTTTCCAAAAGTCTTTTACAAATATTTTAACTTTATTTTAAGACTTGAGTTTTGAGTTAAGTAAAGAGTAAAGTTTGAAGTTCTTTTATTCAAAAGAGTATATCGGGACTATGTATTCCCAAAGAGTAAATATTTTCACATTTAAACAAGAAAGGAAACTGATATTTCCAAAACAGCCTTTGAGCTAGTTTTCAATAAAGAGTAAGAGTAAGGTTCATTTTTCAAAGATTATTAGGGAACTAAGTATTCCCAAGAGTTAAAATGTTTTCACATTTGAGCAAGAAAGGAAACTGAGATTTCCAAGAGAGCTTTTAAGCTAAGTTTTTGAGTAATTATCTCAAATCAAAGAAAGAGCTTTGATTTTACAAACATATGAGCTAAAATATATTTTGGGAGTAGTATTGAGCACCGATATGGGGAAAAGCTTGAGTTCAGATAACTCACGTCTCCATAAACCATGTAACCATCATGGGTAGTAAATGATCATACTTTTTAGATGAATTCTTAAGATGCTTTTAGCATAAACTAGTGAAACCACTTAGTTAAGCGTTCCATATGACGGCAAAGTATAAGACAGTTCTGGCAGCGTGGGCAAGATGTTGTATCACCACTTAGGCTCATAGTGGTGGTTGTCGATTAGAGAAAATCCCACAAAAAACTATATTACTTTATTATATGAGTAAAGTTGAGTTTGTTATTGCATTTTCTTTAACGAACTAAGTTGTTTTCTACTGTTTTAAAGGCTTTCTATATATTGCATGTGTTTTATTGCTTTATATTGAGTTAAGTTATTCAGGAGTTGAGTAAAGCCAATGTAAGTATTTCTTTCAGATTCTTTTCAAGCTTAAGTTATGTTTAGCATTCCAACTCGCATACTCGTACATTCAATTTACTGATGCCAGTTGTCCTGCATCTTATTATGATGCTGATGCAGGTAACCAGGATCAGCATCCAGCGCCTCGTTGATCCAGTTGAGCACTCAGAGTCAGTTGGTGAGCCTCCTAGCTTTCCGGAGGATCCTTTTTATTGCTTTCAGTATTTTAGTTCATTAGGATGTCGTGGGTTTTGTCCCAACGTCCATCTCAGTTGTTAGCGGCTTCATAAACAGAGTTAGCGATGTTAGTTCATGAGTCTTTACTTTCCCTTTTCAGTTAAGTTGAGACTTGAGTTGCCACTTTGGCAGTGAATGTTATTTATTACATTCTAAGTTATATTTTAAGCAGTTCAGTTTACTTGTTTTAAAAGTATTTATCTTGAGTAAAGTCTTACGCTGAGTAAGTAAGCCATGCGAAGGGTTCTCTTGGGGACAACAATGGTTCTCGAGTGCCGACCACGTCTAGGGTGTAGGCTCGGGGAGTGACAATCATAAACATGCATACACTGAACATATACAATATCAATATCATTTCAAGATCAATGCACAATTCCATATTCTCAACAATAAGTGTATGCATAACAAGTCATTGGTTCTTTCACAGAGCCCATACCCAAACAGGTAGTGTACCGGTACATGGTACCCGATCCAAGTTAGTGTGTCGCACGTGACACCCGATCCCATGTATGCGCCAAAACATGGCACCTGATCCAAATTATTTTGTCAGGATGTAACACCCGATCCATTCAACAAGCCACAATCATAATCACAATGTACATTCTCAAAATCATACAATCAAGTCATGATTCATGGCATACAATTATTCAATCATCCTCATTTACGATTAGTGTGATCAATAATGCAACATTCACATACATATATGCATTATAATAAAGCAAGTACAAACATATATCACACAACATGAAATCACAATCATCACCTACCGTGAACAAAGCTTGAATCTCCTAAGAAACTTGATTCTTCCCTTTCCAGATTCTTTCAGTTTGTTCTTGGTCTACAAACAATCAATATAATGCTGGGATAAATAAACAAGACTTAATTACTCAGAATGTAATCAGTACTATCTACCCTAGATCAAATTCATGATCCCAAAATCCAAATTAGGGCTTTTCCCACCATAATTCCCAGATCAAAACCTTTCCCCAACAATAATTACCCAAGAAACTACGTTCTACGGATCAAAAAATGGATTCGGGGAGTAAAAACCTTACCTTTAGCTTCATGAATGGTGAAAAACTATCAAGAAGTCGCCTTGGTTTGTCTCCTAACTTTCAGGAACAAAAATTGCAGAATAAAGACATTTTGGGGTTTATGTCTGACTTAAGTCGCGACTATCCCGCTATGGCGGCCCCCATCCCACCACAACGACCCCGCCCTGTTGGGAATAATCCTGCATTGGCGGCTTTCATGAAAACATTGAGCTAATTTAAGTGTTTCAAACTCCCATTTTACAACACACCTTCGTCCCATGACACTTTGAAAATACCTATTCACGCTAAGATCAATTTTGGGAGTTCTACTCGCCTGAATTCGATTTCGTAAAATTATACGGGTTCCTTATCGTCTTTACTATCTACTCATGTGATCAAATTCATAATTATATCTCTCATTCGTTACCAGATTTTTCTAGACCTCACTGACTCTGATTTCGTCGAAAACTGAACTAGGTTAGGAAATTCCAAGTTACTACCAAAAAGTTTTCTGACCCCAATTCTTTCCCTCGGAGTTCTTGTTAAACTATTTTACAACTATTATGTTTATTACATTGATTATTTTCATACGTTTGAGTTGAGTATTGACTTTGAGTTTAAATGATCAAAATTTATTTTAAGCTGCATATTGCTTGAGTAAGTCTTCCCCTAAACAGTCAAAAAAGTCAAGGGTTCACTGGGGATTAACAATGGTTCTTGAGTGTTGTCCACATCCTTGGTATAGGCTCGGGGCATTACACTTGTACACATGACACCCAAGTTTTGAGGGTATTTATAAGTTGACTAAGTTATTTGCATTTATGTTGTTGATATTTTTATTTCTACATTTCTATCATTATTATTTCTGAGTTTTAGCCTGACTTGTCTTGGTAGGATAAGACGAGTGTCCTATTTTTGGGTCGTGTCACATTCCATGTACTGATGTCTATCAATGTTGTATCATTTATAATGCAGATACAGGTGCTCGAATCATCAACATGCGCTTCATTGAGATCACTACCTCGCCAGCCTTTGGTGAGACCTCCTTGCTTTCGGAGGACTCCATTCATTATGTTTATTAATAGTAGTAGTTGTAGTAGTCAATTAGTAACTTTGAGGTAGTTGTGGGTCTTGTCCTGGCACCTAACTTTATTTTAGTAGAGGCTTCATGGACAAAGTTAGAGAGATAGTTCAGTATTTTCTTTAAGATGTTTTGAACATTTTCATTACCTATATTTAGTATTTTTAGACAGTGCATGAGATGTAGCTTAGTGTTTTTGAATGCTCATTGTTAAAGTTTCCACATGTATGTGTGTAGACTTCCGCTATGTAGTCAGTAACGCCAAGGGTTCGTTTGGGATCAACAGTGGTTTTCGAGTGTCGATCATGCCTAAGGTGTAGAATTTGGGCGTGCCAATGTGAATATATGATGGTCACGTAGGAAACTCGCAATCAAGTGTTTTTTTTTTATCATTATCTCTTAATTTGGTTTTAAAAATTATAAATTAATTCATTTAATTATTCGTGTGGAGTGCCAAATGGCATTATTTTTAAACAAAAAGGAGTATACCCGCACTGTCATTTAGTAGTTGGGATGTTCAATAAATAGTTGGTAATAATTTATGTATGAAACACAAACACATGATAGTTCAATTATGAAACTCGCAAAAAAGTGATACTTAATTCAAGTGTATGTTTTACTATTATTTCTTATATATCGTGTAAATTTTAACAAAAAGATTCAAATGAACTCCTTGCACCATTGTGGCACTGTCATGTATCCTATCAATAACTTATTTGATTGTTCGTCTTTTAAACCTTAAAAAGTATCAGATTAGAAGTCAAAAACACACCTAAAGTATCCCATTTTTTGAGTTTCATACCTGAATTATCAGGTATGCAAATTAACTACCTGAATTATCACCAACTATTTTTTAAAACACATCTTAACTATCATGTGTGCAAGTTTTCTACCAAATGACATATTTTTCTTTTAGGTTCATCCCAGAAAAATGCCGCCTTTTCATAATTGAAAATAATTTAACTTTAAAATGATTGTTTTTACCATTAATGAAATAATTTATAGCCATAGAAATAGTCAAAAATATTTTAAACCAAAAATTTCAAGAGTGTAATTTTTTTTCTTAAATTTTGTGTCAACTTAAACGATGACACAAATACTATCAAATGATGACCAAAAATTTGAGACAAAGAGAGTAATAACTAAGCTAACCTATTTTTGGTTGGATAATACCCTTTTAAATCCCTAGGATTATGGCATAATTATATTTGGTGTTGCTAAAAATAAGAGGAACCACAAGTTTGTGTATCTAAATTAAGATACATTCTTTTTATTCTTTGGAAGGTTAACTAATCAAAAATAGTAAAAGCATAAAAATAGTTTAAAAGATTTAAAACCTCCTACAAGAACTCTATCCCTCTTGTTTGATTTTTTTAATTAATTATATAGCAATCATGGAAAAGTTGATCATTCAACAAAGCAAGGAGAGAGAGGAAAAAAAGAAGAAAAATTTAGTGGAATTTGAAAAATCCTTTCCAAAAACCCTTCACAGGAAAAATATAAGGTATATTTTCTCTATTTTACTTGGACGCTTTTAACGAAATTTTCTACATCTTTCTTGAATAAACATTTATAAAATTAATGTTACCTATATTATATTAAAATTGTGTTGTTACATCAAATTTAATAGTAATATATTTCTAAAATCCAAATCTAACATATATTTTACATAATGGGGACGAAAAAACTTATCATGTTATAGTTAATTTAAGGTCAAATGTAATGAATTGCACATTAATTAAAAGGATCAAAATGAAATTATACTGATAACTAAGGAATGAAAAGTGTTATATATTATCTCTATATTAAGAGAATTATTAAACATCTGCTAACAAGTTCTAATTTTCTTTAATAATTTTTCCTAATATTTCTTTTATTTTTTGAAATTTTAGGAGGAAAAAGGAGCATACACCATGGAAGAAGATAAAATAATAGCAACTATCACCTCGAGAACAATATTCTTCTTGATCATGATCACTTTAAATATCTCAAATGTTGCAACAGGATTACCAGATGAAAAGATTGTTGTCATAACCAACAACCATACAAATTACCTTAGTGTTCGTTGCTTTTCCTTCGATGATGATGGTGAAGTTAAGCACCTCAATACTATGGGCAGCTTCAACATCACCGTTAAAATAAAAAAATACCTCCCCACTTCAACAATGTTCAATTGCTCCACAAACATGGGAACATTCGTGGCATTTAATTCCCACTATGAGTGTGTTAGCCATTCGGGGCCTTGTGAATGGAGATTTGATGAGAACTTCACGTATCGCTATAGTCCCAAGGAGAAAGAGTGGGTTGCTCGTGAGTACAATCCAAATTATGAGTCACTTACTAGAGGAGGAGTAATCAAAGGGTATTATGTTAACTAAATGGAATTATAAATATCTATTATCACTGAAGATCCAAATAGTTGACTCCAACTTGGTAGGACTATCAAAATGCTTTGTCAGAAAATAGTAGTATGAAATGTAATTTCAAAAAGTAGAATATTTTGTATGAGATCTTAGAAAAATATTTCAAGATGAGGTCCTTACATAGATACTCAAAAGCTTCGTAGATAGTTTTAGTTTTCTTCCTCCTCAAATCTCAAAGACTACTCAATAGCGATTTGGTAAGCGAGCTATGTTGTGTGGTAATAGTTGTATCACAGCATGTACTCGTCAAGTTACGTATTAATGGATTTAGGTTATGTGTATATTTGATGGCATCAAGATACATTTTATTGAATTTAATCCAAATGATGAATCTCTTACTAGAGGAGTCATCAAATGGAATTATGTAAACTAAACTGTAATAACACATTTCAAACAATGAAGATTCAAATATAAAATGACAATCATGAGAACGTGACAAAGGATTTTTTGGCGATCGAAGCAAAAAAAAAAGAACTTTCACAAAAGGAAGTATGAGTCATGTGATTCAATCTAAACATACAAAATTTAAAGAAATGTTCTCGTATGCCTATAATATATGTTTATCCTCCATTTGAGACTCAATAGCACATTATATTCGTACATAGCAAATTCTAATGGTTAAGTAGCTCTTAGGATACACATAAATTGTAATGACCTGGAAGGTCATTTTTATAAATTTTTATAAAATTACCATTTTACCCCTCCTGATATTGACCCTGAGTCTTTTATGTTTGAGTTATATATTGGTTTTGGACTTTGAGTTTAGAGTTGTGATTTATGTAAGTTTTTGGTTTCAAAAGGATAAAGTTGTTACAAAAGGTTTTTGGTGTCTTTTGGAGTTTCAAGTGTTGGAATGAAATTTTTACATTTCCATCAGTTCTGGAATGTGGAAATTGGTCTAAGAGAGTTGTCGGTTTCAGATTTGGAGTCTTTTTGAGGATTTGAAGTCCTAAGTTGGAACTTTGTGAAATTCTAGCCTTTGAATTGACTTTGGTCAACATTCGAGGTTTGTATGCTAGGATTGGAATTTTTTAGAGTTCCATTATATTCAGGGGATGATTTTAGACCTAAGTGAGGTCTTGTTTGAGATTTTAGAGGTCTCGAGCTTGATTTAGCCTTTTACACGTTATGTTCGTTTCTTGTGACTTTCACGAGTTTTGGGTCAAGGAGAATTCAGATTCGTGTTTTGATGGTTCCATTGAGTCTAGAATGTCGAGTTTAGTCAAATTCCGTATGTAGTTTTTGTGTACTGGATTCAAGTCATATCCCGAGGGTTCATTCGATAATTTGAACTTGGTTGTTTTTCTGGTACTGGTGCACCTCACTTTCGCGATGCCTGGATCGCTTCCATGATGGCCGCATTAGCGAAGTCCAAATTGTTTAAGCGAAGGCTCCCTCTTTTATGGGATTCTCTTTAGTGATCAGGTGACCGCTTTTGCGATGTTCGCGAAAGCGAATCAATGTTCGCAAAAGCGAGATTCAAGATCCTTTTTGTTTGAAAATTTTGGGGTTTTACCCATTTTTCATTTTGGAAAACCCTCGGAGGAAATTTTTAAGTGATTTTTTATGGTGAATCATTTGGGTAAGACTTTGTAACTCTGAAACTTCATTTTCCTTTTATCATTCATGGATTTTAACATCAAAACTTGAGATTTTTATTGGCAAATGGCAAGGTTTTCCAAGAACATGAGTTCTAAAGTAAAATGGTGATTGCAAACTGATTTTAATTTCTTTGTCAAAATGGTTTTCACCAATGAGTTCAAAATAACTTGGTAACATTTTCAAGTAAAGATTTTCGAATTCAAACCTCATTTTCAGAATTGGGTGTTTGAGTTGATTTGACCCATTCTTCAAAATGTATGAATTAGGGGTAGTTATTTTTGGAATCTTATTGTGATTACTTTATTAAACTTTATTATGTGTCTTTGGATATTGTTCGAAAGGGTAAGACTCGAGTCTTGGATTGACTTTGATTGAATTGATGCAATTGATTTCTAAACTTTACTTGTAGAATTCTTGTATTTTCCTTCATTGTGTGTGTTGGGGAGTAATGGGAATTAAGTGATGGGTTCATTTATTCCACTTGATTGATCTTAATTAATAAAAAGGGGATTTAGTGATAAAACAAGGTGTTGATCATAATCATTTGTGAATTGCTTTGTTGTGGACCCAAATTTGTTAATTGACGAAAAGCCTTGATGGCGTTGTTGTGGCCTTGAATTTCCTGAATTAATGTCTCTTCCTTATGGTGTGAAATTGCTTATTTTTATTGATTGTTGTGCACGCGACGAGACATGTGTGATGTTTATGTCGAAGGGAAATGGTTCAGAAAATTGATATAATATTGTGCCGAAGGGAAATGGTTCAGAAAATTGATATAATATTGTGCCGAAGGGAAATGGTTCCGGCTAGTGATATTGTGCCAAATGGAAATGGTTTCGGGAAGTGATATGATATAAAGCCAGAGGAAAATGATTTTGGCTAGTAATATGATATAAAGTCGAAGGAAATGGTTCCGGCTAGTGATATTGTGCCGAAGGGAAATGGTTTTGGCAAGTGATATGATATAAAGCCAAAGGGAAATGGTTCCGGCTAGTGATAGGATATAAAACCGAAGAAAAATAGTTCCGGCTAGTGAAATTGTGTCGAAGGGAAATAATTTTGGCAAGTGATATGATATAAAGCCGAAGGTAAATAGTTCCGGCTAGTGATGTGATATTGTGTCAATAGGAAATAATTTTGTCTAGTATATTGTGCCGATGGAAAATGGTTATGGCAAGTGTTTGATTCATGATATGATGCAATTGATACTTGAAATTGATGCATTTGATAATTGTGATTGATCTACCTGATACTTATGATTGGCATGCTTGACACTCGATGGCTATTGAACTGTGACTATTGGACTGTTATTGTTAAGCCTTGTGAACCGTGTATTGTAGAATTGTTAGGTTGTGCAGACTTTTATGCAGGTTGTAGTTTGAGGAGGTTCGGTTGGGATGAAAGGATTACTCGATTTCTAGCTAGTTTTGCTTTGTTTAGTAGGTTTCTTGTTGAGTACCATATTATTTGGTACTCACTCCTTGCTTCTACACTTGTGTAGGTTCCGAGCCCAGACCCATGTGATCTTCTTCTTCTTCTCCTATTTCTGAGGCTTGTCAAAGGACTTTGAGAGATAGTTGCTTTCATCCCAGTGGACCCTCTTGTTCCTTTTTTATGTTTTTTTAATTCTAGTGACAAAGACATTGAGACTTGTACTTATCTTTCAATTCTATATTTATATTAGTGGCTTGTACACATGAAAACTAGGTTTTGGGGTTATATTAGAATGAATAAGTTTACGGCTCTTATGTTATCCTTGCTTTACTTTCCACATTTCTTTCATTTGTTGGGATGAAGCTGACTTGTCTTGATAGAATTAGATGAGTGCCATCATGTTTATTTTTGGGTATCTCTTACTAGAGGAGTTATCAAATGGGAGTAATTTTGTAACACCCCAAATTCGAGAAAGACCAAATAGTAGATTTTCAAAAGTTGCAGGTGCCACCGACGGAGGCCAACCAAGGCCCTTGGTCTGGACCACAGACCGTAGGTAGGGTCCATGGTTGGCCACCCTGAAATCCCAGGAAGAACCACGACCTATAGACCGTAGGTGGAACCACGGTCCGTGGATCGTGACCCTTAGCACCCAATCTCTAATGCCAACGAGTCCCTGTCAGGACAGACTGTCGATTAGTCCACGGTTCATCGGTCAGGGCCCATCAATGCTCTCGTCAGCTATTAAGTCAGGGTCATTTTTGTCTTTTCCCTTATGCATTGGGCATTTAAACTACGTCGTTTAATACCTAAACTACGTCATTTTACTCAGTTTAAACCTAATAACTTAGTCAGACATTACCAGAACGTTTATTCACCAAAAATCATCCAAACTTGGAGCAAAAAGAAGAGGAAAAGTCGACCAAACCTTCCAAGAACAAGCAACAGTGTTCTTCAAAGCTCATCCCTAAAATCAAAGAATTTCTCCGTAAATTTTGTCACCAGGTATGTGGGATTTAACTAGTGGGGTCCTTTCATCCACTAGGTCCCTAGAATTCAGTCAGTTCCTTGATTCTATATAGCCTGTTTAGACCTAGGGTTTCTAAAAACTTGGAGAATTGTTATGATTTCTGTTGTTATAGTATCCATAATCTAAATAACAGGTTTTCTTGGAAACTTAGTTTAATTCCTTGTATGAAACTCAGAACCTTAGTTTGTATAAATTCTCTTAGTTCATGAATTATACTTGCTAAGTCACTTAAGCAGATCATCATGCTTCAGATTTTGAATGTCACGTTATCAATTTATTGTAATGACCCTCCTGGTCATTTTTGTGGTTTGCCTTTTTGTGTGTCATTTAGAGGATTCATGTAGCGACCCCAAGTCATTTATGACTTGCTGGGACTGACAGTTCGGTCACCTAGTCGTTCGTTTGGTTATTGTGCGAGTTTTAGTATTTTTGGAGCTTATGAACCTTGAACTATCATTTTCAATCAAAAGTTCAAAAAGATAACATCGGAATCCAATTCTGGCGATTGCATCAACTCCATAAAGGTTATTCCAGTATAGTAGCATGGTCGGCATGACTCCTGAGGTTTTCAGTGTGAGTCGGTGCAATTGGGCGTTTTAACTTTAAGTTTAAGCCTAAGTTTGACTTTAGTAAACATTCTGAGTAAACATGCTCGGATGAGAATTCCATCAGCGCGGTTTGCTCTGGAATGTCGAGTTTGGTCTAGATTGACCCTTCTTTTGTGTCCTGAGGTTTCTGAGAGTTTTCCGAGCCCTTTTGTTGTTTTTGACTTAAAATGACGGTTGGGTGTGGGACCCACTTTTTATCAAGATGACTTCGTATGAAAATTTTGAAGGTGACATTGAGTCCAGAATATCGAATTTGGTATGATTGCATATCTCGTTTGCATGCACGGAGTTCCGAACGAGTTCGGAGCACCCCGTCGAAGTTTTCAAGTTTTCGGGAAAAAAATGCAGAAAAATCTGTTATAAAATGCAGAAAAATCTGCACTTTTGGAAAACCTTAAAAACCTCATATCTCTCTCATCTCTCAACCAAATTAGGCGGTTCGAAGTGCGGGAGCTTTGTATTTTTGGTGGCTTCGCTGTAGAGTGTTTGGAAGTTGTCAGGTACACGTTGTTCGAGGTAAAATTCGTGATTTACCAGACTGCTGTAGCCTTTTTCGAGTTCTTACTTTTGGTTTTCTTGAATTGGTGTTATATCACTCATTTTAGCTCAGTTTTGGGTGATTCGAAGTCCCACATGTTGAGAATTATCGTGGCTACGTCGTGGAGTATTCAAGGAGTGATGGGCACCATTTGATTCTTGTAAATTCCAAGTTTAGATTGATGCATGTTTTCTTTTAAGTTGATTAAAGTGTGGTTTTCTTGCATATTGGGTTTTGCTGCGTTTTGAGCCTCGAATTGTGTTCCAAAATGGAACACAAGTTCGAGGTACTATTTTGGGTCTCTTGATGGAGTTAAATTCGGACAGTTCAGTGCGGGTCCCATGATTCCCATTTTGACTCCAAAATTGACCCTTCTCCGTTTGTTGTGATTTTGGTGTCTAAACGACCTTACTAATGTTGTGATCCTATATTTGATAGAGTGATAGCGTTCAAAGGTCGTTCAGGAAGGAAAAGCTCCAACAAAGTGATTTGGAGCGTGCGGTCGGCCTTAAGGTAGGCTACGACTTCCTTTCTATTAGATTGAGCTTAATTGTGTAAAAGCATGTCGGTTGGAGTGAATTGGGGGTGGGTACCAATTTCCTACTTTACTTTGATTAGATACCACATTTTAGGATCGATTGACCATATTTCGGGTGTAGTACCATGTTAACTGGTTTAGTAGAGTTGCATGCTTATGTGCTAAATGTTATTGTATGCTTGTATGCTATGTGTTGTATGTTTTGTTCATCCTTAACCATAAGCATGATGTCCTTAGTCTAGGTTAGGCTAGCATTGCCTTAGACCTATGACCCGTGTGGGCTGGATAGCCTTGACTTTCTGCCGACGTCGTTCGGATGACTTAGCTCCTTGCAGACTGGAGTAGAAGACTTGAGTCTGATAGTTTGAGACTTAGATTAGGCGTTATCTCTGTTTGTTGCACTTCTGTATCTTCTCCCTCTAATTTTGCGGTTTCAACGCGTTCTCAAAGGTTCAGTGCATCACTAAAGGCATGGGATTGAGATAGTATAGGCATGGAGCCTTTTCTGTGATTTCTTAGAGTAGACGGCGTTCCACGATGGCTGTTGCTGGATTGGATCCTATTGGAGATACCATCACCCCCGGGGTCATTCTTTCTAGCAGGGCTGGGAGCGTATCTATTGGCTGGGTAGACTCAGTGATTTCGGCGATCGCCCCCGGGCCTCTCTTTCTAGCTGGGCTGGGAGTGTGCTGCTGATTGGGTGTCTCCGGGTCGCTCTTTCTAGCTAGGCTGGGAGCTGACTGCATGGTAGGACGACTCGCGATATCTATCTCACCCCCAGGTCCCTCTTTCCAACTGGCTGGGAGTGGACTGTATGGTTGGGTGCTCCCTGGGGTCACTCTTTCTAGCTGGGCTGGGAGTGCACTGTTGGCTGGGTGAAGTTTGATGGATTATCTTGGTTACTTTGGGCTGGGATCTCGATTTTCTTCTTTCTCAATAGACTTAGCTATTTTGTGTACCTATCGGGCTTATGGAGGTTCGTTCAGGTTTTATTTAAACTTGCGCACGAATGTACCTTCTAGGCTTATGGGGTCCAATTAGATTTAGTTTAGTTGTACATAGTTTATTTCTGGTATGCTCGTGTGCTTTCTTTTCATATCCATTTTGACCTCTCTGTGTCTAGATTCTATCCTTTCTTATTATTTTTACCCATTTTGCTCAGTTGACCTTTGATGTCTACTAAGTACCTGCTGTTTTGGTACTCATGTTACACTCTGCATCTATTTTGTGATGTAGGTCCCGGTACCAGTTATGAAAGGTGATTACTTTCAGCCTTTTTTTGTAGCTTTGATTCGGAGATGATGGTGAGCACTTGGCATTTTGGGTTTGTCCTATCTCCTTCTTTTGTTTTATCTAGTCTTGTTGCTTTTAAGACACACTTCGATGTGGTCGACTTTTGGGACTTGTACTCTTTATCAGATAGCTCTGTACTAGTGACATCCAGGTTCTATTTCTGTATATATTTATTTTGGTTTGCTTCCACCTTGTTGTCCTTGTTTAGATTATTGTTTTTGCTAGTTTCTGCCCTTACCCTCATTACTTGATGTTCTGGGTTACGGGTTGGCTTACCTACTGGTGGGGTATGTGTTATCATGACTCGAGAAATCGGGTCGTGACAAGTTGATATCAGAGACCCATGTTTATTGGTCTCACTTGTACAAAGCTAACGTCTAGTAGAGTCTTGCGGATCGATACGGAGATGTCCGTAACTTATCTTCGGGAGGCTACAAGATGTCTTTAGGAAGATTTCCTCTTTTGTTTCACTTTCATGCAACATATGTCTTATTGGTTCCTTGAAATCTCACTTGTTTCTCTCTTTCGCAAGATGGCTCGCTCGCGAGGTGGCACCGGCGGGGGTGATGCACCCAGGCCTATAGACAGAGCCCTAGCTTGAGGTAGACGCCGACCCCGAGGTCGAGGCAGGGCCGCAATACCATCCCGAGAGAGACAGGAGGATCCAAAGCAGTAGCGGACCATCCAACAGCTCATATCAACATTAAACCCCTTCATAAACATCTACATCATCATTCTTGAATAAAAATTTGTAATTATATCTTATTCTTATTGTCCATTGGAAATCAAAGATTTATTTTTTTAATTTCTTAGGCACGATAATGATATGCACAATATTAGTTTGATATCACAAAACAAATGAATCACATCATATTATTTGTTTATGAAAAAAAATATGTTTTTCATCCTTTCTTTGTTTTTAGTTTTTGCAATAAAAAAAATCACTCAACTTTACCTAAGTATCAGAATAGTCAATAAACTATATCAATTTTATCTAAACATAACAAAAAGACATAAGAAGGAAACAAAGGAGATATTTTATGTAATACTTAACAAAGTTAAATGAGTTTTGGGGGAAAAAGTTATTCGATAGTGATTTATTGTGATATTAGGCAAAGTCGAACGCTTATTTATTTATTTTTACAAAAATATAGGCTACTCTCGGTGATAACAATCTTACGTTACAAAAAAATATTTCAACAACTTTTATGCTAATATAAAATATGAATACTCATTTGTGATTCTTTAAATCTTTTAATCTTTTTAAATATTTTTGTATTTCAGGAGGAAAATGGGAAAATGAAAGGAACATATAACCATGCAAGAAGCTAAAAGCATTGCAACTATTACCTCGACAACAATTTTGTTCTTGTTCATGATCAATATAAATGTCTCAAATGTTGTAGCAGGATTACCAGACCAAAAAGTTGTTGTCATAACCAACAACCATACAAATTACCTTAGTGTCCGTTGCTTCTCCTTTGGTGATGATGGTGATGTTAAGCACCTAAATACCATGGGTAACTTCAACATCACCGTCACATTCAGAAAATTATTTCCCACTTCAATAATGTTCAATTGCTCCACAAACATAGGAACATTCTTGGCGTTTAATTCCCACCACGAGTGTGTTAGCTATTCGGTCCCTTGTGAATGGAAGTTTGATGAGAACTTTACATATCGCTATAGTCCCAAGGAGGAAGAGTGGGTAGCTCATGAGTACAATCCAAATTATGAGTCTCTTACTAGAGGAGGAGTCATCAAAGGGTATTATGTTAACTAAATAGAAAAAATATATATCTAATGTTACTAAAGATTCTGATAGCTGACTCAAACTTGGAAGAACTATCAGAAGGCTTCGTCGGAACAAGTTAGTACAAAATGCAATTTAGAAAATAGAATATTTAGTGTGAGATCTTAGAAAAATAGGTGAAGTTGAGGCCCTTACACAGATAATCAATAGCTTAATAGATAGTTTTGCTTCCTCCTCATTTCTTGGAGACTGCTCAAATGGGTGATTTGGTAAGCAAACTATGTTCAATATGATAATAGTTGGGTCACAACATGTACTCATCAAGTTACATATTATTGGATTTAGGTTATGTTTATATTAAACATCATCAAGTTACATACTATTTAATTTTATCCAAACTATGAATCTCTTACTTGAGGATTTATCAAACGGTATTATGTAAATTAAACTGTAATAGTATATTTCAAATAATATGGAGATTCAGATACAAAATGATATGATTATGAGTAGGGTGTACAAAATCAAACCAAAAAATGAATCAAGCTGCAAATCAATTCATACCTGGAAAAAACTCGACGAATGGTTTGGTTTGACTTGGTTTGGTATTGTAAAAAAAACCTGGCTATACTTGGGTTGGCTTGGTTTTAACCAAAAAAGTCAACCGAAACCAAAAAAAAAATGACATTATATATATAATTTTTAAAATTTATTTTATACATAAAAGTATTTACTTTGATATAATTTTTATCTTTTAACATATTATTTCAAGGTTTTGAGACTTCAAATTTTGAATGGTCCAATAAATGTTATATTCCATAGATATTAGCAACTCTAATAAAGCTCAAATTAAAATCAAATCGATAATAATGCTAACAAAAAACAATTCAACACAGGGGCCCGTTTGGCCATGCGATATGGTATCATGATATGGAATCATGATATGGTATCATGATATGGAATCATGAGATGAAATTGAAGTTTTGTTTGGACATGCAATATGGAATTTTTGTGTTGTATATTTTCTCATAAACATAAAAATCTCATAAGTTGTAAAACTATTAAAATAGGCCCAATTATTTATTCAATCTTATCAAATAAACAAAAAATTATAAAATCGCATAATAAATTATTACAAAGCTATTTGTTCTCCACTTAAGTAATTATTTCATATACCTTTAATTTATTAAAGAAAAATTGAACATAAATTATAGTGTACTAGTCTTTAATATAATCCTCCCACATAGTATGGACAATTTCCTCACATTGAACTTACATTTCTCGATCATGTGACTGAGAAGACGAACCAACATTGTTACTTTGAGCCATTTGTTGGTCAATATCATCCGCAACTATATTTTCATTCTCATAGACCATAAATATTTCATTACTTTAACAATTGGTTTGTGTGAGTTAAAGTGACTATATGTTGGTGAGAATAATAAATTTTATGTCGGTGAGAATAATAACTTTTAAAAAGTAATGGTGTGATTATAAATTTTATTTACATATGGAATAAATGGTTAATAGATGTAAATGTGGGATTGTTTTAACAAAATATAAACTCATAGATTAATTTTTGTATTAAAATATCTCAAATCATGATATGGAATTCCCATATAATTCCATATCATGATTTTTGGAGAATATGGAATCACATCTCATGATATGAAATCATGAGATGGAATCAGCGTAAAATCACATGTCCAAACGCTGATTCCATCTCACGATACCATATCGTGATATAGTATCGCATGGCCAAACGCCTGCTAAGAATAACAATGACATTGAATACTTGTTCTTTTGTTTCGCATTGGTTTAGACATTAAAAATAGGAAAAAGGCTCAAATATACAATTGAACTTTGAAAAAAGGCTCATTTATGTCATCCATTAAATGTTTGTCTCATCTATGCCATTATCATTTGAGAAAAGGCTTATCCATGCCATTATCTTTTTAACCTTAGTTTTGCAAAGCCATGATTTACCTCAACAAGACCCCAAACAACTTTTAATACTTTTTAATTGGGATATTGGATCAAATATACTTTTTTTGTTTCTTCTTCCTTAAGAACACATGAATAACATCAAGAACTAATAAATTTTCAAGGTCACGATCCAAAAACCAAGTATGATGACACCTATCTTATTCCACGAACACATGCTAGTCTAAACAACCACGATAAGGTAAATGCCTAAGTAAGAATAAAATAAGGAACTAAACATAACATAAACATGCGGAAATCATAATATAACTCAAATACCCCTAAAACCTAGTGTCATGTGTACAAGCCTCTAAGTATTACAATAGATTCAAAGGAAATACAAGTCTGAATGTCATGTTGTCTAGACCAGAACTATGACATAGTAAAAGGGTAAGTGATTTCTACTGAGATGAAAAATAGCTCCCTCATGAACTCCCAAAGCAAGCCTCATATGAAGATAAGGAGGATAATTAAGACGATTTGAACTCGTAATCTACACAAGTGTAGAAAATAAGAGAGTGAGTACCAAAGAACAACGGTTCTCAGCAGGCATCCCAAACTAACCCTAAGTAAAGTAATAATATGAATACAAGTACTCCAAACACATTATTCAAACCTCCACATAGTACAACCTGCACATATATCAAATTATCTCAACCTAACAAGTATATATTTAATAGAGCAACACAATTCAAGTAGTGTCTCAAATTTCACCCATCATGTCATCACAACTATTATCACAACATTTCAAAACTCAATTACTCAAGCAAACATAATAATTCACTCATAAATGACACAACGATGATGAAGTGCAAATATAATGCATGTGCAATGTGAAATAGAATGATGCATGTATGTCCTATTAAAACAAACCCACTAAATATCAAGTCGGGACCTATGAGGGACTTACCATTCCATGTATCTGCCAAAACCTTTTCCCATCAGCATAATCATCACTCGTCAAAAGCATTTCTTATCTGCATAAACATCAATTGTTGGAACCATTTTTTGTTGGTATAATCATCACTCGCCGAAACCATTTCTCATCGGCATAGATCTCCATCGTCAGAACCATTTCCAATGTGTATAAACATCAATCTCACATTTCACAACAAAATTCCAGAACCAATGCAAATAATCATGTATGTATGGGTAATGGGAAAATGATAAATCTCACATAGACAATTGATGAATGGTAGATTTGCACTCATTTGAGGTCCATTTAACTCAATAATTAGTGTTCTCAATGACTAATTTTGTCCTTTTATGATAGAATATTAATGATTTGTAGCTATAAAGAAAAAGGGACAATGCAAGGACTGATGTTTGAAAGAATGGCCAAAATACAAAAATAAGTGAGAAATGAACATTGTTGATCGCCTAATTAGAAGAGCGGATTGCCAACTGAGCACGACCTCGCCCAACTTGACAGTGCATAACATTTTTGTTTAATAAAGAAGGTCGACGGACTCCAGCAAAGAAGGCGATGTGCCGGGTGAACGACAGTCCTGATGCACATCACCCAAAGTGACAGTGTGCAAAACAAAGATTTAATGCTTGAAAGATGATCAAAGGTGGTACTCGGTGATTTTCCGAATGTGAAAGTTTGACTCAATCGAGTTTGTCAAATGAAGTTCAAACACATGAAGCCTAAAGCATCATAAGCGAGTTGAGGAGTGAATGATGATTCATAAAGCAGGTTAGATGAGCACAGATAATGTTACCAAATCAGTCGTGAAGTGCATTTTCTAGCCAAATTTTGGAAAAGTATAAATACCCCAAAGGATACAACTTTTAAAAGGTTCAAAGTTATTTTTTGGAGAGTTTTAAATATAGTTCAGAAAGCTCTAAGAACACTTTACCTTTAAAAAACACTTTTTTAGCTTTTAGGGTTTTATAATTTGGAGTTTGAATTTTATAAGTTGAAGTTGAATCCAAAGTGGGTTTATTCTTAATTGCTTGATTTCATATTACCCATGACTACTTTCATGAAAGGTATAATTTCTTTACATTTTGTGATGGGTGGCTAAAACCCCAAGATCTAGGGGTACTCAAATGGGATTGGATGTTGATTTAATGTGGTGGGTATTGTGCTTTGTATTGTTTTGTTGTAGTTTATGCATGAATTTGGTCTAATTACCATGGGGTTTATTCAAGGGTTAAGGTTGTAAACTTAATTCCTACTTCCAATTTCGATTGATGCTCAAAAGAGATTAATTGGAGTGGGTAATTAGTTCAATACTAGCAATTTAGGTTTGATGTATGTAGTTTGCTTGAAAGAGAGGTTATGGGTCAGATATATTTGCCATATTCTTGGAAGAGAATAGAGTGAGGTTTTGGATTGTTTAGGATTGGTATTTAGATGAGACTGAAATGAGATCCTATGCATAGATGCTTTGAGATCGAAAGATGATTAGCATGAATGAAGATGACTTAGCCTATTCATGAATGTTCATCACTAGAAAGTAACACAATCACCCCTATGTGACATCTATTTCCAATCCCCGCACCCCTAGATTGCTTGTTAATTCTTGATTTCTTTGATAGTTTAGTTTAATTGTGGTAATTGACAACCAAAGCTTTATAATAAGTTGGTGGTACGATCCACCCAATTGTTCTTACTATTATGAATGATCTAATTTAAAGTCCAAATTTCTTGATAAGGAATTCTCCATGATATACCATTCCCTGTAGGATTCAACCCTGACACTTTGTTGGATTTTTTTTTTACTAACTACGACCGCTCACTCTTTTAATTGATTTTGGAAGGTGATTTGAGCGTTATAAGAAATGACGCCACTGCTGGGGAATGGTGGTTGAGAATTCTAATTGAGAAATTAGATTTTTAATTTGGTTTATTTGTATTAGACTTGTTGCTTGGTGTTGTTGTTAGCTTATTTGTAGGTTGACAAAATGAGTGACCATGGGAGTGAAAATGACATACACTATAGTAAAAACAAAAACATGAGTGATCTATAACATTAATGTCATTCAAACGATGGGAGCAATATGGATAACTCCTACAATTGGGAGGATGGTGTTTCACATCACTGAAACTATGATACAATTACTCTAGATGAAAGGAATTTTTAGAGGTCTATCTCATGAGGATCCCCATGAACACCTTAGGAATTTCAAAGAGGTATGTGGACCATTTGTGTTCAAGAATATCTCCCAAAATTCCTTAAGGTTGAGGATATTCCCATTCTCTTTAACGCGAGAGGCTACAAGAAGAGCTAACTAATGCTTTCTTGGAGATATTCTTTCCACCCTCAAAGATTGTTAAACTTTGACTCCAAATCCAAAATTTCAAGCGTGTTGGAGGTGAGTCTTTTCTTGAAACATGGTTTAGGTTCAATAAGTTACTCTTACAATGTCCAACGTATGGTATTCCAGACAATTTGCTATTACAATACTTCTATTGTAACGTTGATTCACTCAACAAAGGTGTGGTTGATCAGTTGGTCCAAGGTGGATTAATGAGACAATCGTATCAAGTGGCTTCATTATTACTAGATGATATGACTAAGTTCAATCGAGCATGGCATAATAGAGAGGACCAAGTGTCTATTCTACAAGTGGGTATAAGTAAAGAACAAATTGAGAAGGACCATGAAAGAGATGAAAATATGGCCAAAATGATGACCCAAATTGATTTATTATCTAAACATGTCGTGGGAGATGGAACCAAGTCGGTAAATGACGGTGGAACCAAGAATGGGCAATGCCTAAATGATGCCAAATTTGAGGCATTATACAATGAGGAAGTTCAATACCCAGGAAATCAAGTAGGGGGGTGGGTTCTCACACCAATTATCAATGACAAGGTGGGAACCAAGGTTGAAAAGGGATAGAGATAGAGGTTGGAAAGACTGGCAGGGTGGAAATTTGAGAGATAAGGAGATGGAAAAGGATAGACTTGTGCCTCCCAGGATCGTCCAAGCCCAAAAGAACCAATTAGCCAGAAAGATGCCAGACTGAAGACATGCTCATAAGGATCTACAACAAGGTTTAAGGACCTGATAAGGTGTTGATGTAACATCTCGCAACTAGAAAGAACTAGAAGGAAGTTTAAAATCTGGAAATAGTTACTTTTGGAAAGAATGAGGAAATTTGGAAATTTTTAAGCAAGTTAAAGTGAATTTTTGGTCAACTTCAAATGATCATAACTCCTGTATCAAGATGAGTTAGGTGTAGTTCCAGATATGGTTGGAAATCTCTTGGAATGATCTTTCCAGTGCTGCCGAGTTTGCGCGATTTCGAGTTTGTATGAGTGCGTTATGCCCTTGGGAAGTTGGATTAAGGAAATGTCCAATCGAGAATATTAAGGGGTATTTTAGTCTTTTCATTGCCCTTTTTATTTTAATCCATTTTTAGGAGTTTAATATGGGTCAAATCAGATTTTAGTCAGTTTTAGAATTTGGGATTTCACGCTAGGGCTTGGAGAAAAGAGAAAGGAGAAGGGGAAGTAAGAACGTTCAAGATTCGTTCAAGAATCGTAGAGATTAGCTTGTGGATTTCGTCCGGGGTGATCCCTACAAGGTATGTGAGATCAAATAGCGTTGGGTTAATTATCCCACACGCCAATCATTATTTGTTTAAGCGAAATTAAGTTCTTGAAAGATTAGAATTGAATTCTTGAATGGATTTGTTGAAGTTTCATTAGTTTCTTGTTTCGTTGAATTCGTTGAGGAGTTGTTTGATCCTAATATGTGATTTTAGGTTCGATTTTGAGTAGAATCTGATGTACTTTGAACATTTAATCGATTCTAAGTGTTGGGTAAAAGAACCCGCATAGTTTAGAGCTGAAAAATGAAGAAGATGATTTCGTCAGACGAAATCCGACACTACCTCCGCGTCGCGGAGCTGGTTCCCAGATTTGGGAATTTTTGTTTCGCATCGCGGAGTTGTCATGGAGTGTTCTACCTCAGAAGACATTTTCGAAACCAAAATTTAATTATGCCTCCACGTCGCAGACCCACCTTCAAATCTTGATTTTGGTATTTTTCTCATATTTAACTATCTAAAATCATTCCTACAAACATGAGATCTTCCCAATCACAAATCTTAATCCTTGAATCCATAATTCAATTCAAGGATCAGTTAAGAGTCAAGTCAAGATCAGTTAATAGTCAAGTTAAGATAAGTTCTTATAGTTTCCATGAGTCTTTCACAAATGTTTTAACTATGTTTTAAGACTTAAGTTTTGAGTTCAGTAAAGATGTAAAGTTGAAGTTCTTTTCTTCAAAGAAGTATATGGGGACTATGTATTCCTAAAGAGATTTAAAAATATTTTCACATTTAAATAAGAACGGAAACTGAAATTTCCAAAGAGCATTCTGGCTAGTTTTTAAAAAAGAGTAATAGCTTTCTAAATGAAGCAAGAAGGGAAACTGAGATTTCCAAGATAGCCTTTGAGCTAAATTTTTGAGCACTAATCTCAAATCACAGAAGAAGTATGTTTTTAAACATAAGAGCTAGTATATTTTCAGAGTAGTATTGAGCATCGAATTGGGGGAGAGCATGAGTTCAGATAACTCACGTCTCCATAAAACCATGTAGCCATCATGGGTAGAAAAGGGTCATACTTTTTAGATGAACCATTTTCACAATAGACTAGTGGATCCACTTAGTATTTCAGGTCCTATACCTTTGGCCCGGTATAGGATGCGCTGGCAGCGTGAGGTAGATTGATGTATCATTACTGTAGCTCTTATGTGATGGTTGTTGGTTAGAGAAACTCCCACAGAAATTATTGTATTTTTACATACATTTCAGAGTTATGTTGTATCCTTGTATATACACAGAGTTGACATCATGTTTTTAAATAGCTTTTCTTTATATTGCACTTGTTTTAAACTGCTTTATATTGAAATGAGTTCAGTTAAGTATTATGACTTGAGAAGAGACAAGGTAAGTGTTTCTTTCAGATTCCCTTTCAAGCCTATGTTTTTTTAGCATTCCAACTCGCATACTCGTACATTCAATGCATCGTCTTATGATGCATACACATGTAACTAGGATCGGCATTCCAGCACACCGTTGATCCAGTGAGCAGTTCAGAGTCAGTCGGTGAGCCTCCTTACATTCCAAAGGATCTATTTTCATTGCTTTGTAGTTAGTTCATTAGGATGTTGTGGGATTGTCCCAAAATCCATCTAAGTTGTTTTATAGGTTTCATAGATAGTCGGATGTTAGTCCTTTGAGTCTTTTCATTAACATTTCTTATTGTTAAGACTTGGGTTGCCACTTTTGGCCAACTTGAATGTTTAACCTTTAAACATTCTTAGCTATTTTATTATTCAGTTTAGTTAAGTGTTATTGATCATTATAAGTTTGAATATTGTCTTCCGATAAGTTAAGTAAGCTAGGATAAGGGTTCGCTTGGGGCCAACAATGGTCTTCGAGTGCCAGTCCCACCCAGGGTGTATCTCGGGGCGTGACAAACTTGATATTAGAGCACAGAGTTCAAGAGTCCTAGGGAGTTTATGAAGTCATGTCTATAGAGTCCTGGTTATTGGTGTGAAACGCGCCACATCTATAATTAGGAAGCTGCAACATTTAGGAATTCCTTCATTTCTTTCACACTCAGTTCGTGTGTTAGAGTTTATCTATAAAAAGTTTCCCTATAATTCGTGCATGCGCGTGTTTCAGATAATCATGCCTTCACAAAGAGCAGTCAG
Source organism: Solanum paucissectum (assembly GCA_029582445.1). NCBI lineage: Eukaryota > Viridiplantae > Streptophyta > Magnoliopsida > Solanales > Solanaceae > Solanum > Solanum paucissectum. Next base: position 28,537 of record JAJONZ010009820.1, read on the forward strand.
AGGTCGTCCAGCTAGGAGGAATGTTGAGGAACAAGAGTTACCCAATGCACCTGAAGTGAAACCTCAAGGAGAAGTCACCAATGCTGAGTTCAGAGAGGCTATAATGATGCTCAGTCAAGTTGTGACCAACCAAGCTGGGCAGCAGAGAGGATCTCGACAAGAAGAGGCTGACACTTCAAGGATTCGTGAGTTCTTGAGGATGAATCCCCCAAGTTTCACTGGTTCGAGCACTGCAGAGGATACAAAGAACTTCATTGAGGAACGGAAAAAAATGTTTGATGTAATGCATGTTACTGATACTGTAAGAGTTGAGCTAGCTGCATATCATATGAAAACTATTGTTAGGACTTGGTTTGATCAGTGGAAAGGGGGTTGAGCTGAGGATGCACCACCTGCAAATTGGGCATGTTTTGAAGAGGCTTTTTTGGGGCATTTCTTTCCCTGAGAACTGAAAGAGGCTAAGGTACGTGAGTTTCTCACACTTAAGCAGGATTCTATAAGTATTCATGAGTATGGGTTGAAATTCACCCAACTGTCTCGCTATGCTCCGGAAATGGTTGCGGACATGAGGAGTAGGATGAGTTTGTTTGTTGCTGGGTTGTCCTGTTTATCAAGCGAAGAGGGCCGGGCAGCAATGCTTTTTGGGGACATGGACATTTCGAGGTTGATGGTTTATGTACAACAAGTATAGGAAGAGAAGCGGAGGGATAGAGAGGAATTCAAGAACAAGTGAGCTAAGACATGGAACGAGTCTGGGCAGCAGAAGAGTAATGACAACCGGTCACCTTTCCAACAGAAACAGGAGGGACCTACTTTGTTATCTGCTAGTGCACCTGTACCTAAGAACAAATGTGAGTACAATAATCAGAACTTCAGAGCTAAACCTGCTTATTCCCAGGGTAGTGTGGCTTAGGGGGTAGTAAGCCTCCTACCTGCGCTAAGTATGGTAGGAACCACTCGGGTATTTATCATGAGGGCTCCACTGGTTGTTTCAAGTGTGGTAAGACTGGGAATTTCATGCGAGAGTGTCCAAAGAACAAGCAGGGAAATGGTAATGGGGGTAGTAGAGCCCAGTCTTCATCAGTTGCTCCACCAGACAGGGCTGCACCTAAAGGAGCTACTTCTGGTACTAGCGAATAAGCAAGCCGCCTCTACGCGATCACTATTCACCAAGAGCAAGAGGATTCACCAGATGTTGTCACTGGTATGATTCAAGTCTTTGACTATACTGCTTATGCCTTGCTAGATCCAGGAGTGAGTTTATCTTTTGTAAGTCCATATGTTGCTATGAATTTTGATATTATTCCTGAGCAACTTAGTGAACCATTCAGTGTTTCCACACCTGTTGGTGAGTCTATTCTAGCAAAGAGAGTCTATCATGATTGTCCCATTTTCATCAATCACAAGAGTACCATGGCTTATTTAATTGAGTTAGACATGGTAGATTTTGATGTCATTCTTGGTATGGACTGGCTTCATGCCTGTTATGCCTCAGTTGATTGTAGAACTCGAGTAGTCAAGTTTCAGTTCCAAATGAGCCAGTCTTAGATTGGAAAATCAGTTTAGCAATGCCTAAGGGTCATTTCATTTCGTACCTTAAGGCAAGGAAGTTAGTTTCTAAGGGGTGTTTCTATCACTTAGTCTGAGTTAATGACTCAAGTATTGAGGTACCTCTTATTCAGTCAGTCCCAATAGTAAAAGAGTTCCCAGAAGTCTTTCCTGATGATCTTCCTGAAGTCCCTCCTGAGAGAGAGATAGACTTCGGTACAAATCTTTTTCCAAATACTCATCTGATATCTATTCCACCATACAGAATGGCACCAGCAGAGTTGAGAGCAGTTGAAGGATCTGTTAGATAAGCGCTTCATTCAACCAAGTGTCTCACCTTAAGGTGCTCCGGTCTTGTTTATGAGAAAGAAGGATGGTTCCCTTAGGATGTGTATAGATTAGTGTCAGTTGAACAAGGTTTCCATCAAGAATAAGTATCCTCTTCTGAGAATTAATGATCTTTTTTATCAGCTTTAGGGTGCTTCCTGTTTCTCAAAAATTGACCTCAGATCAGGCTATCATCAATTAAGAGTAAAGGAATGTGATATTCCAAAGACAACATTTAGGACCCATTATGGTCATTATGAGTTTTTGGTCATGTACTTTGGTTTGACTAATGCACCAGCAATGTTCATAGATCTTATAAATAGAGTCTTCAAACCTTATTTAGATATGTTTGTTATCGCCTTCATTGATGACATACTAATCTATTCAACGAATGAAGAAGATCATGCTAGTCATCTCAGAGTAGTTCTTCAGACTTTGAAAGATAAGGAGTTATATGCTAAATTCTTTAAGTGTGAATTTTGGCTTGAGTTTGTGGTATTCTTAGGCCATATTGTGTCTGGAGAGGGAATTAAAGTTGATACTCAGAAAATTAAGGAAGAGCAGAATTGGCCTAGACCCACATCTCCAACTGATATTAGGAGTTTCTTGGGGTTGACTGACTATTATAGAAGGTTTGTAGAGGGGTTCTCGTCCATTTTGTCTCCTTTGACGAAGTTGACTTAGAAAACAGTGAAATTTCAATGGTCTGAAGCTTGTGAGAAAAGCTTTCAGGAATTAAAGAACAGGTTGACTACTGCCCAGTTTTGACTTTACCGAAAGGTACTCAAGGTTTTGTGGTGTACTGTGATGCATTTAGAGTTGGTTTGGGTTGTATCTTAATGCAGAATGACAAAGTTATAGCTTATGCCTCCAGACAGTTGAAAGTTCATGAGAAGAACTACCCAACCCATGACTTAGAGTTGGTTGTTGTGGTATTCACTTTGAAGATATGGTGCCATTATTTGTATGGTGTTCATGTTGATATATTCACTGATCATCAGAGCCTTCAATATGTGTTCACTCAGAAAGAGCTTAATATCAGACAAAGAAGGTGGTTAGAGTTACTAAAGGATTATGACATGAGTATTCTTTATCAATCAGGTAAGGCTAATGTTGTTGCTGATGCCTTGAGCAGGTTGTCTATGGGTAGTACCACCCATTTTAATGAAGAAAAGAGAGAGTTAGCAAAAGATGTGCATAGGCTTGCACACTTAAGAGTCTAACTTAAGGATTCCACAGAAGGAGGAATAGTGGTGACGAATGGGGCTGAATCATCACTTGTGTCAAAAGTTAAAGAAAAATAAGACCAAGATCCCATTTTGCTTGAGTTGAAGGCAAATGTTCAAAAGCAAAAAGTATTAGCTTTTGAACAAGGGGGAGATGGTGTTTTGAGATATCAGGGTAGATTGTGTGTACCTATGGTGGATGGACTCCAAGAGAGGATTATGGAGGAACCTCATAGCTCCAAATATTACATTCATTCGGGTTCCACAAAGATGTATCATGACTTGAGACAAGTTTATTGGTGGAATAGCATAAAGAAGGGCATTGCAAATTTTGTTGCTAAGTGTCCAAATTGCCAGCAAGTGAAAGTTGAGCACCAAAGGCCTGGTTGTTTGGCGTAGAATATAGAACTTCCAGAATGGAAGTGGGAGATGATTAATATGGATTTCATCACAGGTTTACCAAGGTCTCGCAGGCAACATGATTCTATTTGGGTGATTGTCGACAGAATGACAAAATCAGCCTATTTTTTGCCGATAAAGACTACCCATTCAGCAGAAGATTATGCCAGGTTATATATTCAATAAGTGGTAGGACTTCATGGAGTCCCAGTCTCCATTATTTCAGATAGAAGTGCATAATTTACTGCACAGTTCTGGAAAACTTTTCAGAAAGGTTTGGGTTCGAAAGTGAACTTAAGTACTGCCTTTCATCCTCAGACTGATGGGCAAGCAGAGCGCACTATTCATACTTTAGAAGATATGTTGAGGGCTTGTGTGATTGATTTCAAAGGGAATTGGGATGATCACCTACCTCTCATTGAGTTTTGTTACAACAACAGTTATCACTCTAGCATCCAAATGGCTCCTTTGAAGCTCTTTATGGGAGAAGATGCAGATCTCCTATTGGATGGTTTGAAGTTGGTGAAGCAGGGTTGATAGGACTAGATTTAGTTCACCAAGCTATGGAGAAGGTGAAAGTGATTCAACAAAGGTTGAAAATGGCACCGAGTCGTCAAAAATCCTACACTGATGTTAGGAGAAGGGCGTTAGAGTTCGAAGTAGATGATTGGGTATATTTGAAAGTTTCACCCATGAAAGGTGTTATGAGGTTTGGTAAGAAGGGGAAGCTTAGTCCCCGGTATATTGGACCTTATCGCATAGCCAAGAGGATTGACAATGTCGCTTATGAGTTAGAGCTACCACAGGAATTAGCAGCGATTCATCCGGTATTTCACATCTATATGTTGAAGAAGTCCATGGGTGATCCTTCATTGATCATACCAATTGAAAATATTGGGATCAAGGATAGCTTATCTTATGAGGAGATTCATGTTCAGATTCTAGACCGCCAAGTTCGCAAGTTGAGAACAAAAGAGGTAGCATCAGTCAAAGTCCTTTGGAGAAACCAATTTATTGAGGAAGCTACTTGGGAAGCTGAGGAGGATATGAAAAAGAAATATCCACATCTTTTTGAATCCGAAGAAAGTGCATATCAAGGTACTAATTTTCTTCTTAGTGCCCTTTAAATTATGAGTGAGCATGTTGTTTGTTTGCATTTGCTTGTTGGGTGTTTGAATTTGATGTTACACCCTAAGCCTAGTAAGAGTAATCCCATTCGAGGATGAATGTTCCCAAGGGGGATATATTGTAACATCTCGCAATAAGAAAGAACTAGAAGGAAGTTTAAAATCTGGAAATAGTTTCTTTTGGAAAGAACGAGGAAATCTGGAAATTTTTAAGTAAGTTAAAGTAAGTTTTTGGTCAACTTCAAACGATCATAACTCCTGGATCATTATGTGTTAGGTGTAGTTCCAGATATGATTGGAAATATGTTGGAATGATCTTTCCAACGCCGCTAAGTTTGCACGATTCCGAGTTAGTATGAGTGAGTTATGCCCTTTTGAAGTTGGGCTGTTGGATTAAGGAAATATCCAATCCGGAATCTTAAGGAGTATTTTAGTCTTTTCATTGCCCTTTTATTTTAATCCGTTTGTAGGAGTTTAATATGGGTCAAATCAAATTTTAGTCAGTATTAGAATTTCGGATTTCATGCTAGGGCTTTGAGAAAAGAGAAAGGAGAAGGGGAAGCAAGAACGTTCAAGATTCGTTCAAGAATCGTCGAGATTAGCTTGTGGATTTTGTCGGGGGAGATCCCTACAAGGTATGTGAGATCACATAGTGTTGGGTTAATTCGTCCACGCGCCAATCATTATTTGTTTCAGCGAAATTAAGTTCTTGAAAGCTTAGAATTGAATTCTTGAATGGATTTGTTGAAGTTTCATTAGTTTCTTGTTTTGTTGAATTCGTTGAGGAGTTGTTTGATCCTAATATGTGATTTTAGGTTCGATTTTGAGTAGAATCTGATGTACTTTGAACATTTAATCGATTCTAAGTGTTGGGTAAAAGAATCCGTGGAGTTTAGAGAGTTTAGAGCTGAAAAATGAAGAAGAAGATTTCGTCGGACAAAATCCAGCATTGCCTCCGCATCGTAGAGCAGGTTCCCAGTTTTGGGAATTTCTGTTTTGCATCGCAGAGCTGTCACGGAGCGTTCTGCCTTAGAAGATGTTTTCGAAACCAAAATATAATTATGCCTCAGCGTCGCGGACCCACCTTCAAATCTTGATTTTGGTCTTTTCTCATGTTTAGCTATCTAAAATCATTCCTAAACAACATGAGATCGTCCCAATCACAAATCTTAATCCTTGAATCCATAATTCAATTCAAGGATCAGTTAAGAGTCAAGTCAAGATCAGTTAATAGTCAAGTTAAGATAAGTTCTTATAGTTTCCATGAGTCTTTCACAAATGTTTTAACTTTGTTTTAAGACTTAAGTTTTGAGTTCAGTAAAGATGTAAAGTTGAAGTTCTTTTCTTCAAAGAAGTATATGGGGACTATGTATTCCTAAAGAGATTTAAAAATATTTTCACATTTAAATAAGAACGGAAACTGAAATTTCCAAAGAGCATTCTGGCTAGTTTTTA
>JAJONZ010009821.1:0-39726 GCA_029582445.1 Solanum paucissectum
CACTTGCTTAACTTCAAAACTTGAGATACAACCCTTGAACACTTAAAATATGACATACCACATCATTTTTAATTTATTACTCACCCTCTTTGTCTTTCCACGAATGTACGAATTAATTTAAACGTTTAGAAAAGTCGGGGTGTTACACTTGCTCACTCCAATAATTTGGTATACTATAAGCTCATAACGTCTACTCACTATCAAATGCCTATGTAACACATCATAACAGTCTGTATCGTCCCATCAACAAAGTAGTTTCAATCCCCTCAAATCCTCATTAATCATGTAAAATTGTAGGTCCACACCGTTGAACATCAATAAGTTACCTATCATAATTTGAACAATCTAGCTTGACATAACCACATAGAGTCTTCCACATATAGTTTCTTGTCACCCAACCAAAACTCAATCTTTAGAAAAGTCGATGATAACTTCCTAGTAAGTCTTACCAAACTAGTTCACATCTCACAGACATATCTAACCTCATACACAAAACTCAATAAATCCTTCAACTACAAACCAAGGGCTTATATGAGAGGTCTTATTCCTTCACTTTTCTTAATTTCTTCCCATGACACAAAATTCTAAATATCTTGAACCCTTCAATACGCCAGACTCTTTTTCATATCGCTGACTTGCTTACCAATCTTATCTTTTGACCAACAACCCATGATATTTTTACCTTATCCTCTAAACCAAAACATTATGTGAAACCCCTATTAGGTATAACATTCAAAAGTGAACCATATTCTAAGTTCAGTTGCATGAGTGTCAAAAACCCACATTTTTCACTTGATTTGTCACATGAAAGTCAAAGTTATAAGTATTTTGTTTTATCTTTTGTGTCATCAAACTTTAGACTTGTACGAAGTATTGATGGGTCAATATGAGGGAGCAAACCCTTATAAATAAAAATATGAGTTTTTTAACAGCATGCTTGAAGTCTTTAAATCCAGCCAAGTATGCAAGTTGAAGTCTTTAAGTTCTTCAAAGTTTGCAAGTTGAAGTCTTCAAAGTTTTCAAGTTGAAGTCTTCAAATCCTTCAAATATGCAAGATGAAGTTTTCAAATCCTCCAAATATGAAAGTTGAAGTCTTAAAATCCTCCAAGTATGCCAGTTGAAGTCTTTAAATTATTCAAGTATGCAAGTTGAAGTCTTTAAATTCTTCAAGTATGCAAGTTGAAGTTTTCAAATCCTCCGAGTATACAAATTGGAATCTTTAAATCCTCCAAGTCTGCAAGTTGAAGTCTTCTAATCCTCCAACTCTGCAAGTTCAAGCCTTCAAATTTGTGAAGTTTGCAAGTAGAAGTCTTCAAATCCTCCAAGTATGGAAGTTGAAGTATTCAAATCATCCATGTATACAAGTTAAAGTCTTTAAATCCTCCAAGTATGCAAGTTGAAGTTTTCACATTATTCAAGTATGCAGGTAGAAATCTTCAAATCCTCTAAGTATGAAAGTTGAAGTCTTCAAATCCTCAAATTATGCAAGTTGTTAAATTTGTATGCCTTAAGGTGGACAAAATTGTCCCTTTGCACCTTAAGTTGGCCTTCTCACGGATTTATCCTTGAAATGATCTTTAAATTCTCATGTCTTAAGGTGGACAAAAGAAATTGTCCCTTTACACCTAATGTTGGTCATTTCAAGAATTTATCCTTAAATGGACCTTTAAATTATCATTCCTTAAGGTGGATGAGATTTGTCCCTTTACACCTTAAGCTGACCTTTTTACGGATTTATCCTTAAATTGATCTTTAAATTATCATGCCTTAAGGTGGACGACATTTGTCCCTTTACACCTTAAACTGACCTTTTAACGGTTTTATCCTTAAAAGGATCTTTAAATTTCCATGTCTTAAGGTGGAAAAAAACTTGTACCTTTGCACCTTAAGCTGGTCTTTTCACGGATTTATCTTGAATAAATCTTTAAATTTCCATGCCTTAAGGTGACAGAAATTTGTTCCTTTGCACCTTAAGCTGGCCTTTTCACGGATTTATCTTTAAAAGGATCTTTAAATTTCCATGCCTTAAAGTGGAAAAGATTTGTCCTTTTGCAACTTAAGTTGGTCTTGATGTGAGGCTAAAAATATATATTTTAATCATTATTTGCCTCACATTTAGTATTTGTACTTGTCCTTTTTTAGCATGAAATTTATGGATTGTGCTAAATAATGTATTTTATTTGTAGGATTAAAATGGCGTGAAGATGAAGAAATTTGGAGCATAAACGAATTAAAAACAGGAAATCATATAAGTAAATCAAGCAGGCAGCTTAATTGATTAAATTGAATATTATATTCATACTCATATATAAGTTATAAAGCGAATTGGAAAAGAAACTGACTTATCTGGAGCTGCCACGTGGCAGGTTGCTGAAGACTTCAAATTGTTGGAGCAGCGTTTCTAGAAACAAAAAAAAAAGAACATGGAAATCCAATTCAATTGGGTTTGGGTTTCCTAATTTGTGTTGGACTAAATTATTATTTTTTAGGTTTCTTCATCTATAAATAGTCCATAAAATTATTCTTTTAAAAGCAAGCCAAGAAACAATACACAACATACAATTTAGAACTTTATAGCTTAGGAGCTTTGGAAGAGCCGTCGTGGAGGCCAGAAAATTGTGGTTTATTATTTTTTCTCCTTTATTATTTATTTGTATTCGTGATTATTAAAAGATATTTTAACTATTGTCTTAAATTTTTATGATTAACACAAGCATATTTATTTTAATAAATTTTGATTGTGTTTTTGAGATAATGGTAGCTAAATTTCATAATTAGGGTTGTGGGAACCATGATGAATTATTAAAGTAAGTTTATGTAAAAAGTGATTCTTCAATGATTTTTATGCATGTATTGTTGATCTCTTTGTTTTGATTGCTTTTTAAGGGTGGCCGACGTTAGAACTCGTTGTATTCCTACTTACCCGACCAAGGAAGTAATGAATGGAAAAAGAGATTAAACAACGGAGATTTAGCGTGATAATCCGCTATCTAATAGTTTGATCCACCTACTGCGAGGGATAATCTGTGGTTAAGGGTAAGGGTTATTAAAGCATACACTTATAGATCGACCAAGTTGTGTGGTGAAATTTCTATTTGGACCACCAATCACTTAGGAGATACATAACTTACTGACTTTGCATGCTAAAAATTGAAATAGTTCACTAGTTCAAGATTCTTGCTATGATATCAAATCAATGGAAACACATTCCTAGTTATTTCTGATAATCTGAATATAAATAAATATTTAGTTCCAAGCTATTGTTATTTTTTTTATTTATTTCAATTTAAATCCCCCCTTTTTAAATAACGACTATCGAATTAAATATTTGTTAATGACAATATTCTTTTGTATTCTCTGTAGGATCGACCCCGACTCATAGTTGGGTAAATATATTGCATACGACCGTTTATATTTCTTTTCAAGAAGTATATTTGGGCGTTATCAAAAAATGGTGTCGTTGCCGGGGAATGTGGCTTAGAAATTGTGTTTAGTATTTATTTTGACTTGTAGTTTTTATAATTTTATTTTTCTAGGATTATTTTTAATTTAATTTTCTTGATTATTATTATCATGTGTTCTACTCTTCTTGAGATGTCAGCTGAAAAGTATGTAGTGATAAGCGTTTTTGCAATTATTGTAATTTTGATATTATGGATTCTTATGGGTTATTTTTTCAACAAGATAGTATGTATGGGGACATGGAAGATTTGTTTATACTCTCTTATAAATCAATAAGTAAGTGCATTCATGAGGTTGATATGTTTGGTTGGGATATTTATAAATTAAATGTTGAATTGAGTGCAAAGATTAATGTGTTTGAGACCCAACAAGTTAGTTGTACAATGTGTGAGGAAGAAAAAATGTTTATGAGCCAACTTGAAAGGCTAAAATTGGAGGGTCAATTACTTGATCATACTTTTATTGATCTTGTCACTATTGAGAAGAGTACACTAGAGTTATGTAATGAAGTAGATAATATTATTTTTAAAAACTCTAGTATGTGTAAATATGAGGGTGTGAATATTAATAAAATTCATAAGTTAGGGCGCATTGGAGCTTATTCTAATCATTTGTACACACTATGTTTAGATGATGAGATATTAGTTGATCCATCTGAGCGTATAGAAGAGTGTATGGAGGAGAAACAATGTGTCTATATTCTTGAATTTATTGTTCCAAAATTGGAGAATTGCATTCCTCACTTAGGATCCAAGAAGTGTTTAATGCGATATTTATTGCTTTGGACCTTTATTTTTGTTCCACTACCTTGAGCGTAATAGAAAAATTGATGCAAAACTAGGGGTGCAATTCAGATCTTCAAAGTGAAAGGAAAAATAGTTAAATTGATGGTGTAGTTCCGCGACGTTAAATCAAGCGTCTATTGGGAGACAACCAAATTTGTAGTGTAACTTCTTGTTTTATTTTTTAGTGCCACATTTTTTGTTCTTTTTTTATTATTATTTTACAGATTTAGGGGAAGTCTGGGTACCCAAATTTGAAGCTAAGGAACAAGTTTTGAGCATAAGTGTGGGGTGCGCACGACACTTGATGAAAGGAGAGAAAACATGTTGTTAGCTAGGCCATAGAGGGTCTGAGGGAGTATTTCTAGCCCTTCTTCTTCTCTTTTCTATAAATTTCTTTGGGGAGAAAGCATGATTGTAAGTGTGGGGTGAAAATTCTTCCGATAGTTGTGAGCTTAAGAGTGAGTATGCATAGGATTTTATTTTATTTTTAAAAATAATACAAAAAGATTTTATTTATTATTTTTTATTTTATTTATAAAGAAAAAACAAAAAAACATTATATATATATATATATAAAAAAACTTTATTATTCTTTTTATTGTAGTTTTTGGAGGCATATCTTATCCACCCCTTGGTTTTTCTTATGGCATTGGTTCTTCTTCGAGAGGGCACCCTTTGAACAAGGTAATTTTCTTTTTTTAGAGTAATTTTTTTTTTTTTGGAGAAAAAAGAAAAATAACCTTTTGACTTGTTTGATACTAGCAATTTAGGCCTTAGTTGAGTAGTACTTTTCTCTGAGGGCTTGAGAATAAAATTTAAAATAAACTTTTTGACATTTAGGCTCATGGTGGTGACTCTATATATAACATATTCTTATTTATAAGTTGTAATGATTCTGACCATCTTGCAAGTAGAATTGATCCATCTTGATTGAAACTTGTGTCATGTGTGGTGAGGTTGTTTGCATATATTCCATGTTTTGCATCTCAGTCTAGAACTTGTCCTGCATATTATTGAAACAAAAATAAAAAGTATTGCTTTGTTTAGAATATGATAATAGGCTTTGTTTAATTTGTCTTGTAAAATTTTAGCCTTTGAAGATATTATATCATTAGTATCCTCTTTGAGCTTGTAGTCTTTCATTTGTAGCCTTATATTTATCTTGATCCATTTTTTGAATCCCTAATCTTTGCACCCTGCTTCCTTGAGCATTGTAGCATAAATTTTGATAAAATTATTAAATTTAAAGAAAAGGGATGGTTGAAAAAAGAAGAAGTGAAAAGGTGACCAATGATAGTTACTTGTGATGAGAAGGGCCTCTTAGAAAGAGTGTGACAAAAAAAATTGCTTGAAAAAAAATGATTGAAGCATTCTTAATATGATGAGAATTACTTGTGAAAATATTTGAAGAGAGAGCTGAAAAAAATGATGAAAATAATGGGTGGTGAAAAGAAATATATAAAAAAATGTAAAGTACTTAGGGAAGTTTAAGTCACTATTATATAGTTTTCTACCTATCCCTAGCCAACATTACAACCCATTAAAGTCATATTTGATTCTATTGAAGCATACTTAATAAGTGAAGATGTACATAATGGGAAAGTCTATGGTTCTTTGTGCATACATGTGAATTCTTTTGTGAGTGAGAGAGTTGGTCTTTGATGCTTAGTCCTTGATTTATATTAGATTCTTTAAATTGAGTCTGTGGACTATTTCTTCTTGTGAGGTAAATTGTTTCACAATAGATAATCTTTCTTTGATGGAGTAGGTGAACAAACCTAATTTGATGAGTCGAGTCCGTCTTTGAGATAAGGAGGTTAGACGTTTTGTTGTTGTATTCTATATCTTGCATAATGATTGGAAGAGTACTTGATATTATGATTTGTTACTTGGCTTAATTGTTTATATCAATCAAAGTGGTGGTATTTCGAGTTCGATTTTTTTTATATGAGCTTTAATGGTTGCTCGAGGACGAGCAAAATTTTAAGTGTGGGGTGTTGACGCGGGGCTAAAAATATATATTTTAATCATTATTTACCTCACATTTAGTATTTGTATTTGTCCTTTTTAAGCATGGATTTTATGGATTGTGCTAAATATTGTACTTTATTTATCGGATTAAAATGGTGTGAAGTTGAAGAAATTTGGAGCACAAATGAATTAAAAACAAGAAATCATATAGGGAAATCAAGAAGGTAGTTAAATTGTTTAAATTGAATATTATATTCATATTTACATATTAGTTGCAAAGCGAATTGGAAAAGATAGCGACTTACCTGGAGCTGCCACGTGGCAGGTTGCTGAAGACTTCAAATTGTTGGACCAGCGTTTCTAGAAACTAGAAAAAGAAAAAAAACATGGAAATCCAATTCAATTGGGTTTGAGTTTCCTAATTTGTGTTGGACACAATTAATTTTTGTAGGGTTTCTTCATCTATAAATAGTCCATGAAATTATTATTTCAAAAGCAAGCTAAGAACTAAGAAACAATACACAACATACAATTTAGAACTTTATAGCTTTGGAGTTTTGGAAGAGTTGTCTTGGAGGCCGGAGAATTTGGTTTATTCTTTCTTCTCCTTTATTATTTATTTGTATTCGTGATTATTAAAGATATTTTAGCTATTGTTCTTAAATTTTTATGATTAACGCAAGCATATTTATTTTAATAAATTTTGATTGTATTTTTAAGATAATGAGTAGCTAAATTTCCTAACTAGGGTTGTGGGAACCAGGATTAATTATTAAAGTAAGTTTATGCAAAAAGTGATTCTTGAATGATTTTTATGCACGTATTGTTGATCTCTTCGTTTTGATTGCTTTTTAACGGTGGCCAACGTTAGGACTCTCCTTATTCCTACTTGCTCGACCAAGGAAATAACAAATGGGAAAAGAGATTAAACAACGGAGATTTAGCGTGATAATCTGCTATCTAATAGTCGGACCCACCTACTGCAAGGGCTAATTTGTGGTTAAGGGAAAGGGTTATTAAAGCATACACTCGTAAACTGCTAACGCCTTTTATAATTCAAACTGTAGGCGGTCGCTAACAGGTATAAACAAAATAATGAGTTTGGGTCGATCCCACAAGGAGTGATATGGTAAAGAATTCAATTACGAAGTGTAGAAGTGCTCTAATCTTTTGTAGAAGTAAGAGAATACGCAACATAAAATAAATCAATGAGTTTTAAATATCAATATCAAAGGGTGAATTTAGTAACCAATTGTTAAAGGAAACAAATAGCAAGGATTTTGATCAAGTATGAAGAGGGCCTTAGGGGTGTGTGAGAAATCGACTACACATTTCGCATAATGGGTAATTAACAATTGCTTGAAATTGTTGAATCTTAATGGGTAGGATAAGTTCTACCGATAATAACCATTTTTCAATCGGTTATTATGCTACAAGTGAGTTCTTTCAAACCTCAACAAGCTTAGCACTACGAAACAACCCAATTCCTTAACACAACCCACTTTACCAATATGGGTAGTAAAGACATATGCCAATACGATTATCAATCATTTACTCGACTCTAAACCACTTTCGCAAGCTAGCATCATCGACTACTGAATTAGAACTAAATTTGCAACTTCAGTTCATGAACTAAAACATGAATAAACAATTGAACTCATTTCAAAACAACAATAAAACTAGCAATTAATCAATACCCATAAACTAATATGCAGTCGAATACTAGTCACACCCCTAAGAAAAAGGGTTTAGCCACACATAATGAAAAGCAAGAAATAATTACCAAAATGATATTCCATCAAATTGAAAAAATCTCCAAAACTTAATGTCAAAATTAAGATTAAAATCTTAAATCCTCAACATTTAGTCTCAAAAACCTCTACAAGATTGTTCAATATTGTTAAAGTATGTAAAACTCTCTCCAAAACAATGTTCTATATGTTTTCTCTCCCAAAAAATCAATTTATACGTTTCCAAAAATATTTCAAAGTTTCAGCACATGAGCTCACTCGGCGAAGTTAGTCGGGATCGCCGAACGACTCGGCGATCCACCGACAAGTGCCTTCTCTCACCTTTTGATGTTTCTTCTGCACTCAACTGCTCTGTAAACTTAGGCGAGCTAATTCGTACTCGTCGTTCCATTCGGTGCGTCGCCGAAATGCCTTTTAAGTCACCGAGTTGGTTTGGTTCATTGTCTCTTTCGTGGAAACTTTGGCGAGCTATAGGCTTACTCAGCGAGCCGCCGAGTAGCTTTTGCAAGCTCCAACTTTGTTTTCTTCAGCTTTTCCAACTTTTTCACTCATTTTCGCATCATAATATCCTTGCCTTGTTCTTAAACCTTGATTGTTGCATATAAACACTTTAACATCAGTTATGAAAACAAAATAGGCATTGAGAACACTAATTTATTACATAACGAGCCTAAAATGAGTCAAAATTCCCCACTCATCATAGACCAACCAAGTTGCGTGGTGAAATTTCCTTTTTGGACGACCAATCACCTAGGAGATACATAACTTACCGACTTTGCATGCTAAAAATTGAAATAGATCACTAGTTCAATATTCTTGCTATGATATGAAATCATGGGGAACACATTTCTAGTTATTTCTAATAATGTGAATATAAATAAATACTTAGTTCCAAGCCATTGTTACTCTTTTTAGTTTTATTTCAATTTAAATCCCCTTTTTTAAATAACAACTATATAGTTAAATATTGTTTATCAACAATATTCCTCCATATTCTCGGTGGGATCGATTCTGACGCATAATTGGGTAAATATATTACATACGGTCATTTATATTACTTTTTAAGAAGTATATTTGGACGTTATCAGGTCTTTCCATGAATTTATCCATAAAAGGATCTTTAAATTTCTATGTCATAAGATAGAAAAAAATTGTCGTTTAGCACCTTATGCTTAAGTATTGGGATCTTGTAAAGCCTCAAGTTAGTGATCCCAAGGCGAGGACGTTAAACACATTCTTTCACACCTTATGCTCAAGTATTTGGGATCTTGTAAAACCTCAAGTTAGTGATCTCAAAGTGGGGACGTTAAGCACACCATTTCACACCTTATGCTTAGTATTCAGGTGAGAATGTTAAATACATCCTTTCACACCTTATGTTCAAGTATTCAGGAACTTATAAAGCCTCAAGTTAGTGATCTCAAGGAGGGGACGTCAAACTCATCCTTTCACACCTTATGCTTAAGTATTCAGGTGGAGACGTTAAACACATCATTTCACATCTTATTCTTAAGTATTCGGGATCTTGTAAAGCCTCAAGTTAGTAATGTAACACCCCGTAACTAGAAAGAATTTAAAAATTGGAAATAGTCATTTTTTGAAAGAATACAAAAATATGGAAAATTTATCGAGTATGTTAAGTTGGGTTTTTGGTCAACTTCCTACGACCATAACTCCTAGCTCAGGATGATTTAGGTGTGTTTCCAGATATCGTAGGAAATATCTTGTAATAATATTTCCAACGCCACCAAGTTTGCGCGATTCCGAGTTTGTATTAGTGAGATATCCCCATTTGAAGTTGGGTTGTTCAAATAAGGAAAGTCTAATCCGGAGTTTAGAAAGGCATTATGGTCTTTTCCGTACACCATGACTTATTTTGTTTTTGGTAATTAATTGGGGTCTAAACTGATAGGATTCAGTTTACACTTTTACGATATTGAGTTAGGGTTTTAGAGAAGAGAAAAGAGGAGAATGAGCAAGGATCGTCAAGTTCTTCAAGAATCGCTTGTGGATTTCATCAAGGGGTGACCCCTATGAGGTATGTGAATTCACATAGAGTTGGGTTCGTTCACCCACGCGCAAAATATGTTTATTTCAGTATGATTTTCGTCCTAAAATATTGAGACTTTGATGTTCTTGAGTTGTATTCTTGAATTGCTTTCGTTCTTGAATTTGAGATGAGATTGAGGAGTTCTTGAGAGTTTAAGGTCGATTGTTAGAGTTGTTTTGAGTTAGATTCTTCTGTACATGTGTTGGGTATCTGAATCTAAAGAGGAATTGAGAAAAAGAATTGAATTTAGGCGATTTAGGGTTAGAAAACGAAGAAGGAACAAGCCAGGCAAATCTGGGTATCAGGTCAGCATTGCGGACCTGTTCCTCAAAATTGAAAAAATTTCTCCGCGTCGTGGTGGTCACAGACCGTTCTGCCTCAAAAATTATTTTGCGACCAAATAATTAAATGCATCTCTGCGTCGCGGACATGTTTCCAGACAGTGATTTCTTGATCTTTTCTCATGTTTAACTATCTAAAACCACTCCTAAACATCATGAGATCTTTCCTATCACAAATCACAATCCTTGTATCCATAATTCAATTCAAGGATCAGTTAAGAGTCAAGTCAAGAGAAGTTCATAGAGTCTTCCAAAAATCTTTTACAAATGTTTTAACCTTGTTTTAAGACTTGAGTTTTGAGTTGAGTAAAGAGTAAAGTTTGAAGTTCATTTCTTCAAAAGAGTATATCGGGATTATGTACTCCCAAAGAGTAAAATGTTTTCACATTTAAAGAAGAAAGGAAACTTTGATTTCCAAAAGAGCCTTTGAGCTAGTCTTCAGTAAAGAGTAAATGCTTTCATAATAAAGCAAGAGAGGAAACTTTGATTTCCAAGAGAGCCTTTGGGCTAAGTTTTGAGAAATTATCTCAAACCACAGAAAGAAGTATATTTTTAAACATAAGAGCTAGTATCATATTTTAGGAGTAGTATTGAGCACCGATATAGGGGAGAGTTTAGAAAACTCTCAGATCCATAAACCATGTCGCCACCATGGGTATAAAAGGGTCATACTTTTTAGATGATTCCTTAGTGCTTTTTAGCATAGACTAGTGGATCCACTTAGTAGTCAGGTTCTATACTCTTGTCAACGTATAGGACGGCCCTAGCAGCTTGAGGCAAAGCGTTGTATCATCACAATAGCTTACGTGATGGTTGTCAGTTAGAGAAACTCCCACAAAAGTTTCTTGTATTATTATATACACAGTTTATTTGTATTTTCATATACAAACAGACTTCATATTGTATATTTGCATACATACAGAGTATTATTGTATTTCTAAATACACAGAGTTGATATCCATGTTTTAAAAGCTTTTCTTTATATTGAATTTACATTACTACTTTATATATTAAATGAGTTCAGTTAAGTTGAGTTGAGTTGAGTCAGGTAAGTTCTTTCAATTCCTTTCGAGCTTATGTCTTATTTTAGAATTCCCCTCGCATACTCGTACATTCAATGTACAGATGCCATTTGGCCTGCATCTTTTAATGATGTAGATACAGGTAACCAAGATCAGCATCTACCGCATCGTTGATTCTAGTGAACCTCCTTGCTTCCGGAGAATCCCTTTTATTGCTTTTTAGTAGTTTTAGTTCATTAGGATGTTGTGGGTCTTGTGTAGACATCCATATCAGTTGTTTAGAGGTTTCATAGACAGTTAGATATTAGTTCTTGAGTTTTCTATTTCCTATTTTAATGGTTGAGACTTGAGTTGCCGCTATTGGCCAGTGAATGTTATCTTTATACACTCTAAGAATGTATTGAGCAGTTCAGTTTACTTTTTAAAGTATTTTTCTTCATGAGTTAAGTCTTCTCCTGAGTAAGTAAGTCAGACCAAGGGTTTGTTTGGGGCCAGCAATGGTTCTCGAATGTCAGTCCCGCCCAGAGTGTAGGCTCGGGGCGTGACAAACTTTGTATCACCGTAGAGAGTTCAAGAGTCCTAGGGAGTCTATGAAGTCATGTTTGTAGATTCCTAGTTATCGGTGTGAAGCGCGCCACATCTATAATTAGGAGGCTGCAACATTTTAGGAACTATCTCACTTTCTTCATACTCATTTCGTGAGATAGAGTTCATCTCTATACAGTTTCTTTCTAACTCATGCTTGCGCATAACTGATTGTGAGTTGGACTATTTTTTAGAGTGCTTTCATGGGGAGTTTCTTTCCTCGTGGGCTATGAGAAGCAAAGAAATGGTTTCTGGCATGAGGAGCATGATGAGTTTATTCATTGTCGGTTGTATCGTCTGTCGAGTAAGGAAGGTAAGGCTGCAATGCTAATAGGTGACATGGATATAGCAAGGTTGATGGTCTGTGTGCAACAAGTTGAGGAGGACAAGTTGAGGAATAGAGAAGAGTTTAATAATAAGAGGGCTAAGACATCAGGAAATGAGTTCGGGCAGGAGAAGAGTAATGCCAACCGGTATTCCTTCCAATAAAAACAAAAGGGACTTGGTCCATCATTTGCTAGTGCACCGGCACCAAAGAACAAAGGTGAGTACAATAGTCAGAATTTCATAGATAAACCTGCCTATTCTCAGGGCAGTATGGCACAATGGGGTAGTAAGCCTCCTATATGTGCTAAGTGTGGTAGGAACCACTCAGGGATGTGTCATGATGACTCCACTAGTTGTTTCAAATATGTCCAGAATGGTCATTTTATGCGAGAGTGCCCTAAGAACAGCCAAGGTAATGGGAATCAGGGCAATGGAGCCCAGTCTTCTTCAGTTGCTCCACCATACAGAACTGCACCTAGAGGGGCTACTTCTAGTACTGGCGGAGGAGCAAACCGCCTATATGCTATCACTAGTCGCCAAGAGCAAGAGGACTCGCCAGATGTTGTCACTGGAATGATCCAAGTCTTTTACTTTAATGTTTATGCTTTTTTAGACCCAGGAGCGAGTTTATCCTTTGTAACACCATATGTTGCGATAAATTTTAATGTTCTTCTTGAGCAACTTAGTGAGCCCTTCAGTGTTTCTACACCTGTTGGTGAGTCTATTCTAGCAGAGAAAGTCTATCGCGATTGTCCTATTTTTGTCAATCACAAGAGTACCATGGCTGATTTAGTTGAGTTAGACATGGTAGATGTTGATTTCATTCTTGGTATGGACTAGCTTCATGCTTGTTATGCCTCAATTGATTGTAGAACTCGAGTTGACAAGTTTCAGTTTCCAAATGATCCAGTCTTAGAGTGGAAAAACAGTTCAGCAGTGCCTAAGGGTCATTTTATTTTGTACCTTAAGGCGAGGAAGTTAGTTTTCAAGGGGTGCGTCTATCACTTAGTCCGAGTTAATGACTCTAGTGTTGAGATACCTCATATTCAGTCAGTTTTAGTAGTAAGAGAGTTTCCAGAAGTCTTTCCTGATGATCTTCCCGGAGTCCTTCCTGAGAGAGAAATAGACTTCGGTATAGACATTCTTCCAGATACTCATTATATATCTATTCCTCCATATAGAATGGCACCAGCAGAGTTGAAAGAGCTAATACAAAAATTGAAAGATCTCTTGGATAAGGGCTTTATTCGACCAAGTGTCTCACCTTAGGGAATTCCGGTCTTATTTGTGAGGAATAAGGATGGTTTCCTTAAGATGTGTATAGATTACCGTCAGTTGAACAAGGTTACCATCAAGAACAAATATCCTCTCCCGAGGATTGATGATCTTTTCGACCAACTTCAGGGTTCCACCTGTTTCTCTAAGATAGACCTCAGATCTGGCTACCATCAGTTAAGAGTAAGGGAATGTGATATTCCAAAGACAGCTTTCAGGACCCATTATGGTCATTATGAGTTCCTAGTTATATCATTTGGCTTGGCCAATGTGCCTGCAGCGTTCATGGACCTTATGAATAGAGTATTCAAGACTTATTTAGATATGTTTGTTATCGTATTCATTGATGACATACTAATCTATTCATGGAATGAAGAAGATCATGCTAGTCATCTTAGAATAGTTCTCCAGACTCCAAAAGATAGAGAGTTGTATACTAAGTTCTCCAAATGTGAGTTTTGGCTTGAGTCTGTGGTATTCTTAGGCCACATTGTGTCTGGAGAGGGAATTAAAGTTGATACTCAGAAAATTGAGGCAGTGCAGAATTGGCCTAGACCCATATTTCCAACTGACATTAAGAGTTTCTTGGGTTTGGCAGGATATTATAGAAGGTTCGTAGAGGGGTTCTCATCTATTTCATCCCAGTTGTCCAAGTTAACTCAGAAAACAGTGAAATTTCAATGGTTTGAAGCTTGTGAGAAAAGCTTTCAGGAATTGAAAAAAAGGTTGACTACTGCCCCAGTATTAACCTTACCAGAAGGTACACAAGGCTTTATTGTATATTGTGATGCGTCTAGAGTTGGTTTGGGTTGTGTGTTAATGCAGAATGACAAAGTTATAACTTATGCCTCCAGACAGTTGAAGGTTCATGAGAGGAGCTATCCAACCCATGATCTAGAGTAGGTGGATGTGGTATTTGTTTTAAAAATATGGTGCCATCATCTTTATGGTGTTCATGTGGATATGTTCAGCGATCACAAAAGCCTCCAGTATGTGTTTACTCAGAAAGAGCTTAATCTCAGACAAAGGAGGTGGTTAGAATTACTCAAGGATTATGACATAAGTATTATTTACCACCCAGGTAAGGCTAATGTTGTTGATGATGCCTTGAGTAGATTGTCTATGGGTAGTACTGCCCATTTTGAGGAAGATAAGAAAGAACTAGCAAAGGATTTGCATAGACTTGTACGCTTGGGAGTTCGCCTAATGCATTCCACAGAAGGAGGAGTAGTGGTGATGAATGGGGCTGAATCGTTATTAGTGTCAGAAATAAAAGAGATTCAAGACCAAGACTCAATTTTGCTTGAATTGAAGGCATATGTTCATAAGCAAAAACCTATTAGCTTTTGAACAAGGAGGAGATGGTGTATTGAGGTATCAAGGTAGATTGTGTGTACCAATGGTGGATGAACTCCAAGAAAGGATCATGGAGGAAGCTCATAGCTCTAGATACTCCATTCATCCGGGTTCCACAAAGATGTATCGCGATTTGAGAGAAGTTTATTGGTGGAGTAGTATGAAGAAAGGCATTGCAGAATTTGTTGCTAGGAGTCCGAATTGCCAACAAGTTAAAGTAGAGCATCAAAGGCCCGGTGGTTTGGCTCAAAATATAGAACTTTTGGAATGGAAGTGGGAGATGATCCATATGGATTTCATCACAGGTTTACCAAGGTCTCGCAGGCAGCATGATTCGATATGGGTGATTGTTGATAAAATGACAAAATCAACTTATTTTTTGTCAGTAAAGACTACCCTGTCAGCAGAGGACTATGCCAAGTTGTATCTTCAAGAAGTGGTTAGACTTCATGGAGTTCCAGTCTCCATTATTTCAGACAGAGGTGCGCAATTTACTGCACAGTTTTGGAAGTCATTCCAAAAAGGCTTGGGTTCAAAGGTGAACTTAAGCACTTCTTTTCATCCTCAGATAGATGGGCAAACAAAGCGTATTATTCAGACTTTAGAAGACATGTTGAGGGCCTGTGTGATTGATTTCAAAGGTAATTGGGATGATCACCTACCTCTTATCGAATTTGCTTACAACAATAGTTACCACTCTAGCATCCAGATGGATCCTTATGAAGTTCTTTATGGGAGAAGATGCAAATCTCTTATTGGATGGTTCAAAGTTGGTGAAGCTGGGTTGATAGGACCAGACTTAGTTCATCAAGCTATGGAGAAGGTGAAAGTGATTCAAAAATGGTTGAAAATAGCGCAGAGTTGTCAGAAATCCTACACAGATGTTAGGAGAAGGGAGTTAGAGTTTGAAGTAGATGATTGGGTCTACTTGAAAATTTCACCCATGAAGGGTGTTATGAGGTTTTTTAAGAAGGGGAAACGTAGTCCCCGGTATATTGGCCCTTACAGAATATCAAAAAGGGTAGGTAATGTAGCTTATGAGTTGGAGCTACCACAAGAGTTAGTTGCGGTCCATCCGGTATTTCACATCTCCATGTTGAATAAGTGCATGGGAAATCCTTCATTGATCATACCAACCGAAGATATTGGGATCAAGGATAGCTTATCTTATGAAGAGATTCCGGTCCAAATTCTAGATCACCAAGTTCGCAAGTTCAGGACAAAGGAAGTAGCATCAATCAAAGTCATTTGGAGGAACCAATTTGTTGAGAAAGCTACCTGGGAAGCTGAGGAGGATATGAAGAACAGATATCCACATCTCTTCGAATTCAGAGAAGTTCCAAATTAAGGTACTAATCCTTTTCTTGGCATTTCATTTATAAGTTGGCATGTTATTATTGCATTGAGCTTGTTGGGTGTTTGAACTGTATGTTTGATGTATGCCCTTAGACTACTAAGAGTAAGCTCATTCGAGGACGAATGTTCCCAAGGGGGAGATATTGTAACACCCCGTAACTAGAAAGAACTAGAAAGAAGTTAAAAATTGGAAATAGTCTTTTTTGGAAAAAATATAAAAATCTGAAAAATTTGTTAAGTATGTTAAGTTGGGTTTTTGGTCAACTTCAAATGACCATAATTCCTAGCTCAGGATGCGTTAGGTGTGTTTCCATATATCGTAGAAAATATCTTGGAATAATCTTTCCAACGCCACCGAGTTTGCGCGATTCCAAGTTTGTATGACAGAGATATGCCCATTTGAAGTTGGGTTGTTCAAATAAGGAAAGTCTAATCCGAATTGTAGAAGGGCATTATGGTCTTTTACATACCCCATGACTTAATTTCGTTTTTTGGTAATTAATTGGGGTCTAAACTGATAGGATTCAGTTTACACTTTTACGATATTGAGTTAGGGTTTTAGAGAAGAGAAAAGAGGAGAAAGAGCAAGAATCGTCAAGTTCTTCAAGAATCGCTTGTGGATTTCATCAAGGGGTGACCCCTACGAGGTATGTGAGTTCACATAGCGTTAGGTTTTTTCACCCACACGACAAACATGTTTATTTCATTATGATTTTCATCCTAAAAGATTGAGACTTTGATGTTCTTGAGTTGTATTTTTGAATTGCTTTCGTTCTTGAATTTGGGATGAGATTGAGGAGTTCTTGAGAGTTTAAGATCGATTGTTAGAGTTGCTTTGAGTTATATTCTTGTGCACATGTGCTGGGTATCTGAATCTAAAGAGGAATTGAGAAAAAGAATCGAATTTAGGCGATTTGGAGTTAGAAAATGAAGAAGGAACAAACTGAGCAAATCAGGGTACCAGGTCCCATCGCTGACCTGTTCCTCGGAATTGAAAAATTTTCTCCGCGTCGCAGAGTAGTCATGGACCGTTCTGCCTCAAAAATTATTTTGCCACCAAATAATTAAAGGCATCTCCGCGTCGCGGACATGCTTCCAGACAGTGATTTCTTGATATATTTTTTTCCTCATGTTTAACAATCTAAAAACACTCTTAAACATCATGAGATCTTTCCTATCACAAATCACAATCCTTGTATCCATAATTCAATTCAACGATCAGTTAAGAGTCAAGTCAAGAGAAGTTAAGATCCAAGTCAAGAGAAGTTCATAGAGTCTTCCAAAAGTCTTTTACAAATGTTTTAATCTTGTTTTAAGACTTGTGTTTTGAGTTAAGTAAAGAGTAAAGTTTGAAGTTCATTTATTCAAAAGAGTATATCGGGATTATGTATTCCCAAAGAGTAAAATGTTTTCACATTTAAAGAAGAAAGGAAACTTTGATTTCCAAAAGAGCCTTTGAGCTAGTTTTCAGTAAAGAGTAAATGCTTTCATAATTAAGCAAGAGAGGAAATTTTGATTTCCAAGAGAGCCGTTGGGATAAGTTTTGAGAAATTATCTCAAACCACATAAAGAAGTATGTTTTTAAACATAAGAGCTAGTATCATATTTTGGGAGTAGTATTGAGCACCGATATGGGGGAGAGTTCCGACAACTCCCAGCACCCATAAACCATGTAGACACCATGGGTAGAAAAGGGTCATACTTTTTAGATGATTAATTAGTGCTTTTTAGCATAGAGTAGTGGATCCACTTAGTAGTCAGGTTCTATACCCTCGGCAAGGTATAGGATGGCCCTGGCAGCGTAAGGCAAAACATTGTATCATCACAATAGCTCATATGTGATGGTTGTAGGTTGGAGAAACTCCCACAGAAGTTTCTTGTATTATTATATACACAGTTTTTTTGTATTTTCATATACAAACAAAGTTCGTATTTTATATTTGCATACATACATAGTATTATTGTATTTCTAAATACACAGAGTTGATATCCATGTTTTAAAAGCTTTTCTTTATATTGCATTTACATTACTACTTTATATATTAAATGAGTTCAGTTGAGTTGAGTTGAGTTGAGTTGAGCCAGGTAAGTTCTTTTAGTTCCTTTCAAGCTTATGTCTTGTTTTAGAATTCCCTTCGCATACTTGTACATTAAATGTACTGATGTCATTTGGCCTGTATTCTTTAATGATGCAGATACAAGTAACCAAGATCAGCATCCAGCGTATCATTGATTCTACTTTAGCTCCAGAGTTTGTTGGTGAGCCTCCTTGCTTCCGGAGGATCCCTTTTATTGCTTTTTAGTAGTTTAGTGCATTGGGATGTTGTGGGTCTTGTCCCGACATCCATCTCAGTTTTTTAGAGACTTCATAGACAGTCAGATGTTAGTTCTTGAGTTTTCTATTTCCTGTTTTAATGATTGAGACTTACGTTGCCACTATTGACCAGTGAATGTTATCTTGATATATTCTAAGAGTTTATTGAGCAGTTTAGTTTACTTTTAAAAGTATTTTTCTTCATGAGTCCGCTGAGTAAGTAAGTCAGACCAAGGGTTCACTTGGGGCCAGCAATGGTTTTCGAGTGCCAATCTCGCCCTGGGTGTAGGCTTGGGGCATGACAAGTAATCTCAAGGCAGGGACGTTAAACACGTCCTTTCATACCTTATGCTTAAGTATTTAGGATCTTGCAAAGCCTCAAGTTAGTGATCTCAAGGCGGGGACGTTAAACACATCCTTTCACACTTTATGCTTAAGTATTAAGGTAGCGACGATTTTCACACCTTATGCTTAAGTATTCAGGATCGTGTAAAGCCTTACAATAGTATTTGGGATCTTGTAAAGCCTCAAGTTAGTAATCTCAAGGAGGGGACATCAAACACATCATTTCATACCTTATGCTTAAGTATTCAGGATCTTGTAAAGCCTCAAGTTAGTGATCTCAAGGCGGGGACATTAAACACATCCTTTCACAGTTTATGCTTAAGTATTAAGGCCACTACAACATTTTAGACTTACGGCCACACTAAATCTAGACAACGCTTGTAAAGTGTTGCCTAAAATTTTTTTGGGGACGCTTTTAAAGCGTAGCCCAAGCTTTTAACTTTTTGCTACGATAATATTGGCGACACTTGTAAAGCGTACTCTTTAATGGTATAGGCTACACTTTATAAGCGTTGTTACAGTATGAAATAATTGGCAACAACTATTTACATATATGGCCACACTTTTAAAGTGTCCTTTTTTTATAATTGTAAAAACAACACATTACAAGTGTGGTCTTAAAATTTTCACTAAAATATTATATTCCCTCCAACATTTTTACTCTCCCTCCCATTTTTATTGGCCAAAAAAATTAATTAATAAAACATTAAAAATTCATAACACGCTTTTCTCTGAAGTTAAAGAACACCCTTTTCTATTCTCCAGAACACGCTTTTTTCTGAAGAACTGAATAGCTGAAGTCGAAGAACTGAAGATCAAAGAACTGAAGAGCGGAAGCTGAAGAATTGAAGAGATGAGCTGAAGATTTCTCCGATACCTACGATTCTCTTCTCCCTGAACTGAAGAGTTGAATGGAAGATAGTTGAACTGAAGATCTGAGCTTAGCTGAGCTGAAGATTTCATCAAGCGTAAGTACCCATTCTTTCTTATTCTCATTATTTTTGTCAATATGTTAGAGGATGATAGCAAAGTACAACAGGATAAGCAGAATCTTTCCCAGCTTGAGCTTAGATTTTTTTTCCCTCTCAAGTTTGGTATAGTTTTTGCCATAAGATTTTGCCACTGCCACAAATTTCACAGTGTATTTGTGTAAACATTCTTGTAGATGTTAATGATTTTCTGGAAAATAGGTTAGAGGATGTTGGATATGCTGTTCGAGCACGGATTTTAAAACTCCTCTGCCACAGGGAAAGGTATGAAGCTTCAATGTTATTGCCACCCTAATGTTCTGTTTTTAATTTCTTCACTTAGAGCAACTCCATATCTTGATGCTAGTTATCTGTTGTCAAACCAGTAAACCTCGATTACATAATTCTCTGGGCTAGTTCTCTCCATTTAATTTGTGTCCATTACATATAAATATGTACTTCAAGCATATTTACTTAAACATAATCATGTTTGTATCTTCAAAATGTTCCTCGAATGGGAAATGTTTTTCAACCATGATCGTTGATTTTGACACTTAAAGACTGGGAAACTATAGAGGAGAATATGATGACTACCTGTAAACTTAGCCATATCCTTAACCTAAGTCATTCCCCTATAAAAGTTCAGAATTTGGACAAAATCAAGAATAGATTATGAGAGGAGCTAGTTGTACCGTTGATACAATGGCTACCTATCCTTACTAACATGTTCTTATAGCTATACAATTGTTCGGATATGTTTAAGACCACAAGTTTTAAGGATACTTTTGGTGTACTAATTACCTAACCAGATAAACTTGTACACTATATTTATCAAACATGGTGAGAGTTATAAAAAGATAACCTAACATAGTGAGAGTTTCTAAAATTTGTCATGTATAACTGATACAACAGTTATGAAGTTCGTTCTGTATCACGGATACAACAATTCACTTTGTATTTGTTGTTGTATCAATGATATAGAGAAAATTTTGAAAACCGTTGTGTCACTAATACAGTGTGAAATTTGGAAACTGTTGTATTACGAAGACAACAAATTTCAAAAATTGTTGTATGATCCATTGTCCATCTAAGCCTTTTGAAGCTAAGAAAGGCTTGAGACAAGGAGATCTATTGTCCCCATTCTTGTTTGTTTTTGCAATGGAACATCTAAGTAGACTATTGAAGCAATGGGGGAAGCTTCGAAACTTTAACATCCATTCTAAATATGCCAAATTGAACGAGTAGGAGGTTTTGAAACAAAGTTGTCATGATCAAACTACTATGGAACTTAAGTCAGAAGAAAGACAAGCTCTGAGTAAGATGGATTCACAGTTCACTGATATTATGGGAAGAACAAGAAGTTCTTTGTTGGACATTGCCAAGAAGGCATCATGGATTGTTCAAAAAAATCTGAAAGCTAGTAAATATGTGGATGATGCAGTATGTCTGAGCTGCAGAGTTCGACATTATTTTCAACTAAGCTGTCAAAGGCTCTCTTGAGTCTTGAGGCATGATTAAGTCCTGAAACCATGTGAAAAATAGGTTTTGTGCTATGTCTCCTTTAAGCAACACTTTAATATATAGGAGCTAAGGCATGCACCTCATTGCCCATGGCTTCTGCCTCGAATACATCAACATTTAAAAAAATATTTTACTTTAGATAACACTTGGAAGTAAATTAAATAAAGGAAAGTAGCATGAGCTACAAAATTAAAACTTAACTTTTAATCATTTATATTCCATTTATTTACTTTCTTTCTTAATTGTGTCTATCCTATTAATTTTACTTATTTTTCCTTGGTAGTATAATCAACATTCAAAAACATTTGTGGAGGATTCAAGGTTTGATTTGGCATAGCACAAGTGCCATGACTAGGTAAGAAACTTTTATCATCTCATAACACATGATTTTGATAACTTACTCGTGACTTTTAAAACTTATTTGTGAAGTATTTAATGATTTAATGATTGTTACTGAAAGATTAAATATTGATATCTTCTCCTAGGAATTCAAATATCCCATTCAAGGATTGGATGAATTTAGCAAGGTATAGCAAAGAGTATATTGATGGTGTTGAATCATTCCTATATTTTGCTTACTCTTATGGAGATTCTTAAGGAGAGGAAATTCAGTGTCCATGTGAAAAATGTTGTAATATTCGTTGGACTCGAAGGAATGTAGTGTATGATCATCTAATATGTTATGGATTTGTTAAAGGCTATACTAGATGAATCTATCACGGGGAATGGGATATCAAGTTGAATGTTGACGATGATATGGATTACTCGCGTGATGATATTGATGGGTTGTTGAATGATCAATTTAGATATGTTGCACAGGCTGAAGGAGTTTATGATGGTCCAAATGAAGATGCCAAGAAATTTTATAACTTAGTTGAAGAGGAAAGCCAAGAATTATATACTGGTTGTACAGGATTCTCTAAATTATCATTCACACTTCGTTTATATTTGTTGAAGTGTCTACATGGATGGAGCAATGAATCATTCACTTCTCCTTTAGAGTTATTAAAAGAGGGGATGCCCAAGTTGAACATTCCTCCGTCGTACAATAAAACCAAGTCTATGGTTAAGAATCTTGGTCTTGATTATGAGAAAATTGATGCATGTCCCAATGATTGCATGTTGTTCAGGAATGATCATAAGGATGATGAATTTTGTCATACTTGTGGAGCTTCACGATATAGTAAATCTCCTGAAGTTGATAGTGAGCTTGAACCTTAAAAAAAAAAAACATCGAGTTTCAGCAAAGACTTTGAGACACTTTCCATTAATTCCTAGACTCAAAAGGCTATTTATGTGCTCAAAGACGACAGATTCTTTGAGGCGGCATGACGAGGAGCGTTCTAAAGATGAAAAGTTAAGGCATCCCGCTGATGGTCTAGCATGGAAAGATTTTGATAGGTTGCATCCAGATTTCGCACTAGATTGTCGCAATGTGAGACTTGGCTTGTCTGATAAGTTCAATCCATTTCGAACCATGAGTATATCACATAACACATGGCCAGTTATGTTGATGGTGTATAATCTGCCGCCTTGGATGTGCATGAAATCTGAATATTGTATACTTCTTTACTTTCGCGATCACCTGGAAATGACATTGATATTTACTTGCAGCCATTTATAGATGAGTTAAAATTATTGTGGAATTCTGGGGTTGAAACATATGATGCTTCAAGAAAATAAACTTTTCAAATGCGGACAGCTCTTATGTGGACAATCAATGACTTTCCTGCATATGATATGTTATCTGGTTGGAGTACAAAAGGAAAGTTTGCTTGCCCTTTTGTAACTATGGCACTAATTTTCGCTATCTTAAACATTGTCAGAAAATGTGTTATATGGATCATCGTGTTTTTCTACCCATGGATCATCCATGGAGATCTAACAAAAGATCTTTCAATGGAAAAATTGAATTCAAGCCTCCTCCGCCTTTCTTAAAGGGAACTGATGTGCTTAATAGCTTACAAGATTTTGAAAATGTGTTTGGAAAGAAGAGAAAGAGATCAAATGGTGGCCCATGGAAAAAAAGGTCAATTTTTTTTTGAATTACCTTATTGGCAGCACAACTTGTTACGCCACAACCTTGATGTAATACACATAGAGAAGAACATAGTTGATAGCATAGTTGGAACTCTTTTGGATATTTCTGACAAAACAAAGGATCATGCAAAAGTTCGGTATGATTTGAAAGATATTGGAATCAGAAAGAACCTTCATCCAAACGATACATAATATAGTAAGAGAACAAAGTTTGCAAAAGTGTGCTTCTCAATGACAAATGGAGAGAAATCAATTTTTTGTGGAGTTTTATAGACAGCCAAGCTACCTAATGGTAGTGCCTCCAATATATCTAGGTGTGTGCACTTGGATGAAAGAAAATTGTCTAATTATAAAACCCATGATGCTCATTTCATGTTACATTACTTGCTTCCAATACCAATTAAAAGCATTATTCATAATCATGTGGCTATTCCTTTGATTCGTCTTAGTTCCTTCTTCCGTCGATTGTGTCAAAAAGTAATCACATTGGAGGAACTAGATTGCTTAGAAGTAGAGATCATAGAAATAATAAATCAGTTGGAGCAAATTTTTCCTCCTTCATTTTTTGATATAATGATTCATTTGCCTATTCATTTGGCGAATGAAGTGAGATTAGGAGGTCCAGTTCAAAATCGATGGATGTATTCCACTGAAAGAGAAATGGGTACATTTAAATCATACATCCGCAACAAACGTTATCCAGAAGGTTGCATTGCAGAGACACGAGTGGGAATAAATTGTATAAATTTATTCTCCAAATATCTGCATGGGGGTGTGCATACCAGATTTAACAAAAGAGCCCAAAATAATGATGAATGTGACCCAAGTGATGCAGAAACTGTGAGTTTGTTTCCTAACAAAGGAGTTCCTTTAGGAGCAAAGAAAACTGATCCATTCATTTTAGATAACAAGTCATTAAGTCAGGCACATGCATACTTATTGGGAAATTGTGACGAGGTTCAAGAATATATTAGGTACCTTAATTTGAATATAGTTTTCTTTTTGTATAATTTAACTTATTTTATTTATTATTTTAACAAAAAAAGTACATGTTGTGTAGAGAGCATGAGCAAGAGATTAATAATCAACCACAAAGATCTAAATGGAGCAAGGCCAAGAATCATTGTCAAAACTTCTCTCAATGGTTTGAAACTTGTGTGTTGCAAAAGGATGTGCCTGATTTGATAAAAACAATTGTCTAGAGGACCAAATTCTGTTGCAAAAAGATATTCTGGGTATCTCATCAATGGATATAGATTCCATGTTAGGCAGCGTGATGCAAGGTGTAAAACACAAAATAGTGGTGTTACACTAGTTGCCTCAACTACAAGATTTGCAAGCTCAAAGGATAAAAATCTGATTGTTGCAGATTTGACTTATTATGGCAGAATAGTTGATATTGTTGAATTAGACTATTACGGTCATTTTAAGGTTGTTCTATTTAAGTGTGATTGGTATGAGGTTGAAAATGATGCTTATGGCCTTACTTATGTCTATTTTAACAAGAGATGCTCTCAAGAAGAGCCTTTTGTGCTTGGATCTCAAGTACACCAATGCTTCTATGTGCAAGATCCATATGATCAAGATAGACATTATGTTATGAAGACTGTTCCGAGAGACTTGTTTAACATGGGTGATGAAGTTGAATCTAATCTCTCACAAAGTTATGAAAACGAGCCATCTGAACATTTGATGGGACTATCTATACCAAAAGATAATGGTGAAGTACTCTTAACAAGGACTGATGTACCAGAAACAATTATTGATGTGCCTTCGAAGGAATTTGTTACTCAACAACTTGAAGTCGAGTATGAAGAGGAGTTTGAAGATGAGTCTACAAATGAGTTTGAAGACGAGTCTGAAGTATGGAGATGAGTCTCAAAATGAGTATGAAGATGAGTCTGAAGATCATCTTGAAGATGAGAGAGATTGAAGATGACGCACCATGAGTTTCATTATTTTTGTGATGACCATATAGTGCTCACAATTGTTGTTTGGTTAAGTAATTTATGTTGGCTTGTTATCTGATTATTATTTTATTGAAGAACCTGTACTTTTAGCTGAATATTATTTATTTGGTTGTTTGTTATTTATATACTTATTTGTTTCCTTTTATTATCAGGCAGTGGGCATTAGAGGCAAAATAGTGAGCTCTGCAGTTTGAAGTCGCTCCTGGTTTCGTCGTTGTCTCGAGTTCGTCGCTCCGAGAGAGGTACAACTCTTTACCTTTATTTTTTCCTTGTTTGTTTCAGACCAAGAGTGTTATGCGTTGTTGTGACTAAAATAGTGAGCTGCTAGTTTGTATCAGTTTCTTAGTTGATATGATTTGATCTGTTTTCTTAAAGTTAACTGAGTCTCCTTTTAGTTTGTTCAACATGGTCTGTAGTTCATTCAGTCGCGATTTAAGTGTGCCTGCTATGTGTTTCGGGTTCTCGAAATGGGCTGTAAAATCTGGTTGTTTACCTTTCTCTCCAAGTGTAGCTCAATTCTCTTTTGAGCATCTTTTAACTTAGTCGTGTACATCTCCGTCTGATTGTTCTCAAATGCTATCTGATGCTATGAGGCTTCAAGTTCTAATGCTCAATTTGATCAAAAATAGTTTGTCTAGGTCCTGGTTTTGTTTGAATTTATATTAGTACAGTTTGTATGGACTACATATTGTGAGCAAGTGAGATAGTATACTCAGAAACCATTTTGTCGCATTAAAGTAACTGAACTTTACACACTATATAAGTTACTTTTAAAAAGTTAGTTTTTGACTTACCCTACAGAGTACAACTGATCACCAAGAATTAGAAAAGCCATGACAACAACTTATATTGTTTGCACAGGCTGCCACTTCTCATCACATGTGTGCTTCATTCAAACCTACTTACAAATGTATAACAATGTATTCTAAGACCTGGTATAACAAAGAAGTCTCGTTATGTCTGGTCCAGTCTACTTGAGAACAACAAAAAATGAACATGAGATGCATACTGAGGAAAGTCATTGGAAAACTATCATTGCATGTAATAGCCACTCTGATGGGGAGGAGGATGAGGATATGGAGAAGGGGCAGTGTAAGGATGCTGAGGCATAACTCCGGGTTACTGAGGAGGTGCATTATAGTATGGACCCATCCAACTAGGATATGCAGGTTGATCGTACTCGTGGCTAGGTGGAGGTTGTTGTTGATATTGAGGATGCGACTATGGATGCGAATATGGTTGACCTTGACCTTAACCTGGAAAATGGTAAGGCGTTTGTGGAGAACTATAAGGAGGACAGGTTTGAGTATATCCATACATTGTTGGTTGCTGAGGAGGATGAGGTGCAGGCGGTTGTGGAGAACTATAAGGAGGAGAAGTTTGACCATATCCTGACATTGTAAGTTGCAGAGGAGGAGGCTAGTATGTAGGAGCCTGGTTTGGTCGAGAAGAATTAGGTATATGTCCAGTCTCGGTCGACATGTGGGGATTGGATCTTGGAGGCTGATGAGCATGCCCAACTGAAGGATAAGTATACCCACTTGAACTTTTATTATCCTGGAAACTAAGACCTGAGATTTACCTTTGTACCTCTTCCATCATTTCTCTGCACTACATATTTCTTGTCGATCATCACAAAATCACTACATTGTTGTTTCACATTAGTGATCGCCTCCTGAAGGGTTACATAGAACTTCAATCCCTCGTTGATATTTTCCTTGATTTCTTGATATTTCATAATGGCAGCTTCAATCTGCTTATAGATTCTCTCATGGGTAATAATTGATTTCTCTTTACAAAATGCATTGGTACTGTTGTATTGTCTGGTTAATCCTACAAATGTTGTATTGGTGTTCTGAAATGTTGAAGCCAGAATTCTGGAAAAATAAGTGAATGTGCAGAGTAAGTATTGGTGTTGTATAATTGTCAGCTTTGCTCTTCTAAAATGTTGAAGCCAGAACTCTGGGAAAATAAGTGAATGTGCGGAGTAAGTATTGGTGTTGTATAATTGTCAGCTTTGCTCTTCTGAAATGGTACAAATCTATAAAGTGAAGTATTGGTGTTGGCAGCTTTGCTCTTCTGAAATATCCATAACTTACTATAGTAATTGTTGCAATCTGATTTGTTGGTTTGTTTTGATTGTTAATTTCATTTTAAATGTGTAGGGAAATGGAGGTGATCAAATTTGAAGGATCGCCACAAGTCAATTTGATCTCATTGAAGTGGAAGTGGATGATGAAGAGTTTTTGAACTATTGTAAAAGTTTGAATACATTATATTAAATTATTGTAAGATTACTTTTTGAACTATTCACGTGTACACATATATTTAGAATATTGTTTTATAAGTATGTGTATGTACACAAGACATACTATATATCTTTTGAAGTTTATTGCAAATCTATATATTTGAATTACTTATTAGCTAATTTGATGCTTGAGATTATTTATTGCAAAATAATATTGGTGTTTTTAATTAGAAATTGTGGCATATAAATATTTTATTGCCAAAATAATATTACCACACTTAAAAGTGTAGCCATAGGACTGTAAATTGTGGTATGCACATGGGCAAGGACTACACTTCAAAGTATTGGCATACATAAGATAGAAAAGGCAACACTTTAAAATCGTGGGCAATATGGAAGAAAAGGTCACGCTTGAAAGTGTAGCTGGTAAGGCAACACTTTTAAGCGTAGCTGAAAAGCGTGGCCTTTTTGCCTTTTAGGCTACGATTTTAAGCATAGCTGATAAGGCAAAGCGTAAACTAAAAGGCAAAACTTTTAAGCGTAGCTGCAAAAGCGTGGCCTTTTTGACTTTTAGGCTACGCTTTTAAGCGTAGCTGATAAGGCAATGCCTAAACTCTAAGGTTACGCTTCTTTTGGCCACCCCCGAAAAAGTGTGGCTTAAAGTCAAAAAGTGTTGTCGTTTATCAAAGGCCACACTTTTTCATAGTTTTGGCCACACTTTTCTAGGGTGGTTAGAGGCCTAAAATGTTGTAGTGTGCGGGGATGTTAAACACATTCTTTCACACCTTATGATTAAGTATTGATTAACGTTTCAAGCACACCTCATCCAATTTTAGGTGCAAACGATCGTTAAGTAGTATAAAATCCAACAAAGAGTTGGGGTTGAATCCCACAGAGAGCGATATGTGTTCAAATTCAATTAGGAAGTACAAATGTGGTCTAATAAACTCTAGAAATAGAAATTATCGAAAAAAGACATGAAAAAAATTAAAAGGGGTGACACGAATGTCAGATGGGGGGGTTTTGGTTAGCAATTATCAACTACAACGCGGTCACAACCAATTTAAAATATCAATATGGAGATAAATCCTCGGGATGTGATCGATTATAGGCTAATTTTGATATATGGGTAATTGAAACGACTAGTAACAGCTAACAATCAGTGGGTAGGCTAGACTATAAGGGAGATAGCCTTCTCTCGAACAACTATTCCGAATCAAGTGATTTCTTTCGAACATCAACAAGTATAACAATGAAGAACAGCCCACACATTAATTCATCCACTCTCTTGAGCTAGATGGGTAGGATTGGGTTTAGGATTCACTCTCTCAACCTGAACCCATATCAACCCAATACCTACAAAACATTAACCAATAATCTTAGTTCTAAAACCTCTCTCTCGAGCAAGCCAAGAACACAAAAATAGAACTGCATTTGCAACTATAATTCATAAATCTAACTACAATTAATGATTAAACTCACTTTAAACTAGCATTTAAACTAGCAATTAACAATACCCATACACTAATTCAACCCATAATCACATGATCACACCCCAAGAATTGAGGTTTTAGAAAATATCATGAAAGAGTAAAAACGATTACTAAATTGATTAGCCATCAACTAGGTAAGAGTAATTTAGTCTTTACAATGCTTCAATTTGCAGAAAATTCGAAACCCACTTCCAAAATCTCCAAATTGAATCTCTAAAATTCTTCAAAACTATGAAAAACTCAAGAGAAAAGTGTTCTAAACTAATTCAGCCTCAGTCAGCATAAGTCAACCTACTAAATTAACTGTTCAAAATTTAATTTATAGTCGCCAAAAATAAGCCACGAAGGGTCATTAGGCGAAGTAAGTCGGGTTCGCTATCCACTCGACGAACCACCCAATGCCCTCTTCTCTCACCTTTTTGCCTTGGTATTCAGCATCCTCAAGTCCTGTAAATTTGGGCGATCTCTCTTTGCATCGCTAAACTGCTCGGCGATTCGCCGACTGCCCCTTTTTGTCGGCGACTTGGTTTCTTTCCTCGAGGTTGGCATACTGGAACTTTAGGCGGTCAAATTAGCCACTGGGCGATTCCCCAAGTGCTCTTGACGATTCACTAAATGCTCACGATTCGCTAAATGCTCTCGGCGATTCGCCAAGTGCTCTCGGCGATTCGCCAAGTGCTCTTGGAGATCACCAGGTTTGCCTTTATTCATTTCTTCAATTTGTTTTGTTCATTTTTGTCTGTTAGTGTCCTTGCTTTATTCCTCAATCCATATACCTGAAAGTCAAGGCTTTAACATCATTTTATGGCACAAATTAAACATTTGAGGACACTAAATCTATATAAACAAATCCCCAAATGAGTCCAAATCTCAGACTCATCAAGTATTCGGGATCTTGTAAAGCCTCAGGTTAGTGTCTCAAGGCGGAGACATTAAACACATCCTTTCACACCTCAAGATAAAATTCTCATGTGATAAATTTATCCATTATTTAGCCTCCGCAAAAAAAAAATTGCATATGTTGATCTACAAAAAAAAAAAGAAGAAGAAAGACAACACAAGGAAAATACAAGTAAAAGAGAGATTATTACCTGTAAAGACGTTTGAGACTTGAAAGCCATGCTAAGCTAACTATGTTAGACTTGAAACAATATTTTATTAGTGATAATGAGGCCCTTGAAGTATAGTTTCCAGCGATCACAACTCTTTTGGTAATGACATTCCGACATCAAGAAATAAAATATTTTGTGAGGCTACAAATATCTGAAATCAACTATGTGACAGAATATAAAGTTAACTTCAAAATAAATTCTAGAACAATATTAAGGGAGTTTAATTCTAAATTTTGGATATGTTGCGGCCATTAGTGTCTAATTTATGTAGAATCAAGCGGATTGCAATTTCGATACTTCTACTTTGAGATGCAATTTTTTTGGTGTCATCGTGCAAATTTGAAACTTTTGGTGCGTCAAAATATAAAGTTGACTTTGTAAACATATCTGAAGCCCTTGAAGTATAGTTTCCAGCGATCACAACTCTTTTGGTAATGACATTCCGACATCAAGAAATAAAATATTTTGTGAGTACAAAAATCTGAAATCAACTATGTGACATAATATAAAGTTAACTTCAAAAAGAATTCTAGAACAATATTAAAGGAGTTTAATTCTAAATTTTGGAGATGTTGCGGCCATTAGTGTCTAATTTATGTAGAATCAAGCGGATTGCAATTTCGATGCTTCTACTTTGAGATACAATTCTTTTGGTGTCATCGTGCAAATCTGAAATTTTTGGTGCGTCAAAATATAAAGCTGACTTCGTAAACATATCTGAAGAAATCCCAAAGGTTTTAAATTTTGAATTTCGGATATATTGTATACCTTTGTGTCTAGATTCAGAATAATCAAGCGGTTTATGATTTCTTCATTCGTACATCAAGATATGAGAGTTTTAGTAAAGCCATACAAATCTAAAATTTTCAGCATGGCAGAATCTAAAGTTGAGTTAAAAAAATCATCTAGAAATATTCTGAAGGTATTAAATTCTGGATTTTGGATATGTTATAGATCAAGAAATCTAGTTTCTGAAAAATCAAACTGCTTGTGATTTCGACGTTTCTTCAATAAGATATGAATTCTCTATGAAAGACATGTCAAGCTATAAAAAAGTGACGAAAATCAGAAAAAAGAAGAAGGAGATTACCTTGCATTATGCTCCTTTTATCCTAGCTCACAATCTGTAATTGAAGCCGAAATTGTTGAGACAATGTGTCTATTTATAGATGTCATGTGATGGGAACAAAATCCTTCTCCTAGTTCAATTATAGTTCTTTTTTGGCTAAGACAATAGAAAAAGTATATGAAATTGAGTGAGATTACAATTCATAGTTCAATTACAATTCCTCTTTGGCTAAGACAATAGAAAAAATATATGAATATGAAATTGAGTGAGATTACAATTCCTTTTTTGGCTTAGGCAATAGAAAAGATATATGTATATGAAATTGAGTGATATTACAATTCGTAGTTCAATTACAATTCATTTTTAACTAAGGCAATAAAAAATATGTGAATATGAGATTCGTCATTATTTTTAATCCTAATTGGTAAAGGCTAAAAGGAAGCCAGTGACATCAATTGTCACGTGGATCAGGGAGGAACTTCCTACCCCAATTATCATTTCCTACAATTGTTTTGGAGTAGTACATATATTAGAAATATATGATGTATAATTATATTATTAATACTTCAAGCAAGATAAAATATTTTGACAAGACTTGAAGCAGGGGACATTGGTAATCATTTAAAATTTATTAAATATAAATTTATAAAATGATTTGGATTATATTAAATTCATAAATATATTATTCCAAATAAATATTATGGATTAATATAATTGAATTATTTATTTAAGTCCAATAAATATGAATTTAATTAAGATCCAAATTAATTACTTTGGGCTATAATAGATGGACCAGTTTGCTAAGCTCAATTTCATCTCATCCTAGAGGGCCATTTAGGTGTCACGTGGCAGATGACGTGTCATGCCAAGTCAAACAAGAAGCCAATAAGATCATGATATGCGTAAAAAATGACAAGCCCGCTCCATAAAGTCCGTATGTCATGTCACTTAAATCTGATTGGCTGAAGGGAATCCAGTTCCAATCACAACTCCTCTATTCTAAAACTATGAATAGAGGTCCTCATAATTAAAAAAAAAAAAAGAGACAGGAAATCCTAAAGTAGAAGTTAGAGAAAGCTCATGGGACAAATGCCATAAATTTCTCTATAAGCTACAAGTTTAAAAATTCAACAATTCAAGTTCAAGAACGATCAAGATCAAGACCAAGACCATCGAATTTATGAACAAGCTCAAATCCCTTCAATTCAAGTAAAAGTCAAGATTAAGATAAAGTTCAAGTTCAAGACAAATTCAAGATCAAACTCAAGTGCCCTTGAATTATATTTGAAAAGGCGAATTCAGAGGAATCATAGAGATTGTAACACTCACACTTAAAATCAATAAATACGATTGTTGTAATACTTTGTTGTTCTTGATTATTAATTTCTCGACGTGAATTTTATTGTCTATAGTAGGCTCGAGGCGTGATAGAAAAGTAAGATCCTCCTCGTCAGAAGCACTGCTACAACATATATAAGCTCCTAATCTTACCCTTCATCTTGCTCAGGAACTTGCTCTTTGTTCTCTCATGCTCTCTAAACGTCCCCTGTCTCTGCTCAATCTTCCCCTACCTTCGACTCAAATGCTCAAGTTGATCAGACATCACCTTGTATGGAGCAGCTACAGAAGCAATGGTAGGTGAAGGAACACACTCTGAGGTGGGGGCTCCAGATGAGCCTGTAGGAATGCCAGTCATCATCTCGCTAACATCATGAATCTGGAGGAGAGGTGTCTCATAGTAGAAGGTCCTTATTGAAGAGGTCTCGCAGAAGTGGAAGCACCAGCTATATAAGTTATCTCGGTGAACTGGCCAAAATCATGGTCCACCACATCAATCTTTCTCTTTTTGTTCCTGTTATCCTATCCGCCTTTTTTCTTCTGGGAATGAATCTCTTTACCTAGTTTCTTCTCCTCATCAGTAGGGTGTTTTGCCACCCTCAACATTGTAGCTGGAAAATTAAATTAGAAAAATTGTTAAATTAAAAAAACTATTGATTCGGGATGAAAAATTAAATTAGAAAAATTGTAATTCGGTATTGAAATAATATACTTATCAATAACATGTTTTTAGATGTTATATTACTTAAAAATATAATTAAAAATATTAGAGACTTAATTAATAGTTTTATATAATATAAATAATATTAAAATAAATTCAAATTACATATTAAAGTGACAATTTTTTTTTTTTAAAATTTAAAAAATTATTAATTCAGGTGGAAGTAATAACTTGTCAATAATATATTTTTAGATATTACAAAATAATTACAAATAAATAATAAAAAATGAAATGGTAAATGTTTTGTTATTGTAGCAAATTTCCCCCAAATATATGCCCCTCCGCCATAGTAAGACACATAGCAGAGCAGTGTGAGCATGGAAATTGAAGAGACTATTATTGAAGTGGAAATGGAAGATGAAGCCATCCCAGCGCCGATTCCGAAGGAGCCACCGAATATTCAGCGGCTGGAGGAATGTGTGGTGAACAGAATAGCGGCTGGCGAAGTCATCCAACGGCCAGTCTCTGCCGTGAAAGAGCTCATTGAGAATAGCCTGGATGCTGATTCCACCTCTATTTCTGTTGTTGTTAAGGATGGCGGTCTTAAACTTATCCAAGTTTCCGACGATGGCCATGGAATCCGTGTACTTTAATTTTTAATTTTAAATATTCCTACTGAAATTGACAATTATTTTGGTACTACACCGTTCCATTATATATAATATATTTATTTTGATTATATTTTTATGTTTTTATTTGTTTATAGTATGAAGATTTGCCAATTTTATGCGAGAGGCATACTACGTCCAAGCTGAGTAAATTTGAAGATTTGCAGTCCATTAGGTCGATGGGATTTAGAGGAGAAGCCTTGGCTAGCATGACATATGTGGGTCACGTCACTGTCACCACCATTACTATGGGCCAGTTGCATGGATACAGGTGATATAATGTGTTGTTTTTCATCCTACAAAATGAAATACCTCATGTTGTATTGTGTTGGGGAGTTACATCATGCATGATAAACATTTTTATTTCATATGGTATGCTTTCGCTTGGATTTTTGTTTGTATATAGGTTGTGCTTTTGGTAATTACATCTTTCTTTCTCAAAGTAATTTTTCCCCCGTAATGTGTTCTTTCACAGCAACTTAGTTTGCCTCGGAGTTTTGAGTGTTATTCCCTAGCAGGCTTTTGTTTTTTTTTTTAGGTTTCTTCACGTCAGTGGCAAATTTAGCTTGTTAGGTACAGGTTACCAAGTCCACTATTGTCAACATGGAACGTGGATATATATGTGAAAAGTCACTAAATAATATATTCTGGAACCATAAATCAAAAGTACAATAAGTTCAGTGCTAAAAAGTTTAAAGATTGAAACCAACAAGCTTAAATTCTGCATCTGCCTTTGCTTCATGTTCATTTTTATCGAAATAGTCATATTATGATCTAGAGAAAAAGTAAATTGGTCATTTAAAATTTGGATATAATATTTTTTTTCTTCCTCTTGGGATCTTCCAGGGCAACATATAGAGATGGTCTGATGGTGGATGAGCCAAAGGCTTGTGCTGCTGTCAAGGGTACCCAGATAATGGTATGATTGCAACGTCTTGTTATTTATGATCGTGTTTTACCCTTCATCTTTAAGTCCTCGTATATAATTTGATGGACAGTGGGATGTGGGGACACTGAAGGCAACAGAGCTTTTATTTTTTAAAATGGTATATAAGATCTAGCTCAGAAGCATTCTGGCTTCAAGTTTGATAGTTTTTATTTTCTGTGGAAATGCTTAGTTTCACTAATTGAAATGTCCTTAATTTGGAAGTTCACCAATATTTTCTCTGTTTATGTGTGAAGCTATAATAATTGCTACAAGAACTTTTGCTTGGTTGTTTTCTTCCTCCCAGATTGAAAATTTATTTTATAACATGACTGCGCGAAGGAAAACCCTTCAGAATTCTGCCGATGACTATCCAAAAATTGTTGACCTTATTAGTAGGTTTGCAATTCATCACACACACGTGAGCTTCTCTTGTAGAAAGGTTAGTTGTTTGACAATATTAT
Source organism: Solanum paucissectum (assembly GCA_029582445.1). Classification (NCBI taxonomy): domain Eukaryota; kingdom Viridiplantae; phylum Streptophyta; class Magnoliopsida; order Solanales; family Solanaceae; genus Solanum; species Solanum paucissectum. The sequence continues at coordinate 35,418 of JAJONZ010009821.1, forward strand.
GTTCCTTTATTACTTTTAGTACTTACTCTCTTGTGTTCAAGCATATGTTTAGAAATACATCACTTTAGAATTTCTTTGCACGCAGCATGGAGCTGGTAGAGCAGATGTTCACACTATTGCTACTTCTTCAAGGCTTGATGCAATTAGATCCGTTTATGGAGTTTCAGTTGCTCGAAATCTGATGAATATCGAAGTTTCTGATACTGGTCCATTAAATTCAATTTTTAAGATGGATGGTTTCATCTCCAACTCTAATTATATTGCGAAGAAGATAACAATGGTGCTTTTTATAAATGGTATGTAGTAGTATTGGTTTAAGAATATAACATGTGGTCAAGCTGAGACCAAAGGGCTGTTGATGCTATGTCTGTTGCAGCCTTAATAAACACAGCATTACTAGTTACTTGAATCTGGGTCAACTATGGGTAAACTATCCGCTACAGATATATAACTTTCATATGTTGGCCCATTAAATTTGCATATATTCTCCGTCCAATCTCAAATCTCGAGTTATTGTGATACTAGACTTGGGCATTGCAGCTTGTGCTTCCTTTAACATCTTTTCAACTTTATGATCTGATGACAACTGCTGCGCTCAACCACCAAACAAAATTGATCTTTTATGTGTGTGTTAATTTTCAGTAGACATTTAGAGCTTCTAAGAAAATGAAGTTTAGAACTATTGTTCTCCTTGGTCACTCCCGTATTTATAAACATAACTTAGATGTTCTGATGCTTTCAACTAGTGTCCTTAATGTAAAACTTCATTACCATCAATTAATTTACTGTCTTGATTTGGCAATTGTTCTGTTTCTTTCTTTCCAGATAGACTCGTTGATTGTGGTGCTTTGAAGAGGGCAATTGAAATAGTCTATACTGCAACATTGCCTAAAGCATCAAAACCTTTCATATACATGTCAATCATTTTGCCGCCCGAGCATGTTGATGTGAATATACACCCAACAAAGAGAGAGGTATTGATGATTCTGTACTTACAACTTTCATGAATCTCTATCCTAACAGGTGGGATTGTTTGCAGAATTAAAACTATTGTAGGAAGGAGAATTGAATATTGTTACTTAAGGGGATCTTCGGAACTTAGCCTCCACTTAAATACCTTCGTTGTATGGCATCACCTTTAATCACTTTATGAGATACTTGTTGACCACTTAATGCTTCATATCAGCCTTCTTGTTCATAGTGGTTGACTAGTTGAGGAGTTTTCTCCTGACCACTAGGTCAAGGATTCAAGGCTGGTAAACAAAAGAAAATGCTGCATATGAAAAACATTTCTGCATAGAGCTTGGAAAACCTATGATGGTTTGACCATGAGATTGTTGCTCTGTATTTATGGAAACAGTGCCAAAAGTTTGACTTGTATTGTTCAAGAACTTGATGAGTCTATTTGTGCTAATACTTCATAGGTTATCTGTCGGCATTCTTTTCAAGAAACTCTCGTGTTTGTGGAACCTATAAATTAACCCTGCCTTCCTGCTAACATAAAGATTTCAATGTACATTTGCTTATTCATATTTTTTATAAAACTTGTTTTTGATCACGTACCTTGCATGTATATCCCTTGTCAATTAGTACAAAAAATTTTCAATTACAAAAATATTATTAAAAACATGTGTAAAGTATAAATCAAAATTCAAAGGAAGATATGTAGCATATTCTTCAAATATTTGTTTTAGTAAAATAATAAAATTAAGTGTAATAAGGTAAGTTCCATCGCATATCCTCCAGACGTCTAATGAATATGCCAGGAATGGTTATTCTTGCCCTACTACATCTCTTCAATATTCTCTCGTGACACTATATATCTCTAATTCTCTATAATTTTAAATATCCCTTCTGAAACATCATTTCTTTCAAGCCCTCAAGGCCTAGCTCGAGTGGCAAAGGGTGGAGGATTTATGGCTTAGGTCGCAGGTTCAAGCCCCACACCATGCAAAGTGAAGCTTGGTATTTAAGTGGAGAAGGGGTAGAGGGGTGGGCCTATTATCCACCGAGTTTAGAAGATTGTGATTGGTTTAAAGGGCGGGTCACAAACGGATTTCTCGATTATCAAAAAAAACATCATTTCTTTCAATAAATATCCAAGTCTCCTTGTTTTTGCCTTTATTTACATGTCGACCACAAATTAATGCAATAGTCTTTATAACAGTATTGTGGACCTTTCTCTTGTTTGAATGATTGTAATTTAAAGCAGTAATAACCTAAATGTAACCTGTAGGTTCATCATGTGCATGTATAAGTAAGATTTGGTATATTCTTGTGGTTATTCCAAGAGAAAAGACATAACGTGATACCTGAAGTTGTCCTGAATTTTCAAAAAAGATGTCTTAACTATGCGGGCGTCCTATTATCTCCCTAAACAATCTTGAACTTATTACATCATATTTTGTTTACCTGGCATAGAGAGTGTATCTTAAGGAGAGTGAGCAACCTAAAATAATGAATATAATTTTTTTTACAAGTATTTTATTATAAAATATATTTTCTTGTTTTCTTATTATTTTAACTTTTTGTCCTGATTATTTTTTCTCTTTCTTTCTTCTTTCTTCTTCAAAAATTCATTGTGAGCTCCATTGAAGTTTCTCACTTTCAATGTCACAATTTTTACCACAACTCGACATTCCTTTTTTTTTTAACTACTATTAGCTTAACTCTCTTCAATTTTAAACCTTTATCCAAATATTTTTTTTTACATTTCGAACATTTTGATAAGCCCATTAGATTTCAAGATGTTTAGGAGGTATCATTTAATTTTTTTAAATCCAATTTCAAACAAGCTCTTTCAATTATCGGGGAACTCATTGATTCTTTCAAAATTTTAAATTTTTTTAGAAAAATAATTGGTTTTGTTATCAATAACTAAACAAAGTCTAGAAAATAGTATGATTTTTTAATTAAAAAAATCACTTAAAGAAAGGAATTTGACTGAAGAAGAAGAAGAAAAAGAAAAGAGAGAAAATGAGGGATGGACTCAACTTGACGTGGTGGGGGGGGATGAGGTGAGGGTGGGAGGTGAAGAAGAAGAAGAAGAAAGAGCGAAATAAAGAAAGAAAATGAAGGGTTGGTCAGCTTGAAAGTGTGGGTGGAATATAAAGTGAAATTTAAGATGAAATCAATATCATATCATTTATTTATATAAAAGAGAACCCTAGGCCCGCCTATGTGGCGCCACCACAATCAAGAATTTCCTTTTAAATTTATTTTTTTCCAAAAATACCCTTCCCCTTTTATGAAAAGATGTGATTTTCATGAAAAGTTGTGACTTTTATGAACAACTGCGACTTTTATGAAGAGTTGTGACTTTTATGAAAAATTGTGATTTTTATGAAAGGTTTTGTGACCTTTCTGAAGGGTTGTAACTTTTCCAAAGAGTTGTGACATTTCCGATAAGGCACAATAAGAATTTGTTCACACTACCTTTTTGTCTATAAATAGAGGGATTTCCTCTCATTTTAATTTTAAAACAATAAAAATTCTGAACTTCTTCTTTTGCACAATTAAATATTCGTGTACTTTGCTCCTGTTGAGTGGCTCACTGACACCATTGTTTTTGAATCAATACACTTGTGAATAGAATCGTTCCATCATGAGAGGATCTATTCCTTTAAACCTCGGGTACTAGAGGTGAGTAATTTCCTTAAGGGGACATTGTGTATTCAGTGGACTCAATTTTTCCTTTCTGTTTCATTCTATTGTTATAGATACTGGTATATTTTCTACCATCATTAATCTATGCTTATGATATTAATTGTTGTTTTTGAGTACATGTTTTAAACTTTGTTGTTTATGTTTGTGTTAAGTTATTGTTATAAGTATTTGTTAGTACAGATAAAGATTATTTATTTATTAGAAAATTTAATATCTCATGTTGATGTTCATCTAATTTCCCAAAAATATCAAATAGTAATACTTCCTGGAGGCAAAAGGATAAATTATAAAATCAAATTAAAGATGATTGATTGAAAGATAAATGATAAGATGTTATAATTATCATTTTCCTTTAAATTATTAATGTTCGTTACTACGTAATCTTGTATGTAAGACAACATTGTGTTTTAATTTTAATGACCGATAGGTTTTAAGTATTATTTTATAAATTTTGTGATATCAAATTCCTGCGCGAAGCGCGGGTAATTTTACCAGTTTAAGTAATAAAATTAAAATAAGTCAAAAAGTATGAGAGAGAGAGAGAGGGAGAGAGAGAGAGGGAGGGAGGGAGGGAGGGAGGGAGGGAGAGAGATAAAGATATATATATATATATATATAGAGAGAGAGAGAGAGAGAGACTTAA
>JAJONZ010009822.1:0-36732 GCA_029582445.1 Solanum paucissectum
CTCCCTTAGTCCCGATTTCCCCCTTGATTATGCTTATTGCTCATGGTCATTTAATTGCTTCCGCGACCAAGGATGTGTAATGATACGCTATGAGGCTTGTTTGGGGTTCCTTCGGGTTTCCCATTCGCCGGTCACGTCTAGGCCCTAGGTTTGGGTCGTGACATTCATGCATGATGTAGGTAAGTATTTTTGGGATGAACCATATTTGTACAGGATTTGAACTGATAACATCATATGGCGGTGCATTCCTGAAGCTGAGATGCTGGACATTTTGGAGGCATGTCACTCATCTCCAGTAGATGGTCATCATGGAGGTGCACGAACAGCCCACAAGATACTTCAGTGTGGGTACTACTGGCCCACAATTCATCAAGATGCAATGGACATAGTAAGAAGTTTTGATGTGTGCCAGCGGCAAGTAGCCATCTCTCGGCGCCATGAGTTTCCCATGACACCCATCTTAGAGGTAGAGTTGTTTGATGTGTGGGGCATTGATTTCATGGGACCATTTGTGAGTTCCTATGGACAGAAGTATATATTAGTTGCAGTGGACTATGTGTCCAAATTGGTTGAGGCCGTTGCTTTACCTTAGAATGATGGCAAGAGTGTAGCTAGCTTCCTGAAAAAGAATATTTTCTCAAGGTTAGGCACACCCAGAGCCATTATCATTGATGGTGGTTCTCATTTCTGCAATAAGATATTCAGTGCTCTTCTGACCAAGTATGGGGTTAAACAACACAAGGTTGCTACGCATTATCACCCACAGACCAGTGGACAAGTATAGGTTTCCATTAGGGAAATCAAAGCAATCTTGGCAAAGACAGTAAATGCCAACAGGACAGATTGGGCACGAAAGCTAGATGATGCTCTATGGGCATATCAGACAGATTTCAAGACACCTATTGGTATGTCTCCATATCAATTGGTGTTTGTAAAGGCATGTCATTTGCCGGTTGAGCTTGAGCATAGAGCACTCTGGGCGTTGAAGAAGTTAAACCTAAGTTGGAGTGAAACTGCAAACTTGAGGCTGGATCAGATCAATGAGATGGATGAGTTCCGTTTGAGAGCCTATGAGAGGTTTGCACTGTATAAGGAGAGTACGAAGCTATATCATGACAAGCATATTGAGAAAAGAAGCTTCACTCCTGGTGACTTGATGTTACTCTTCAACTCTAGACTTTGTCTGTTTCCAGGAAAGCTAAGATCTAAATGGTCTGGACCTTTTAAGGTCACACAGGTGTTTCAATCTGGTGCTATTGAGCTGGAAAATGATAATGGTGAGAGGTTCAAAGATAATGGCCAGTGAATCAAGGAATATTTGGGTGTTCCTGAGGATGTGAAGATTGTAGAGGAATGTAAACTTGATGAAGTTTGAGTAATCAAGTAGCCTGCATTGCGCCGTGACATTAAATTGTGTGCTGCTTGGGAGGCAACCCAAGATGTAATTGTACTAGGTATTTTCCTTTTTTTCCTTATTTTTATTTGTTTTTATAGAGTCACTATGTGATGATGTGTGCAGGAGAGAATAGGTGGAAAAATGCAGTAACTGGTGCAGACTGAACTTCATGGACTGTGGTGCCCTTCACGAGCACTGTCACGATCCGTCTACTTGATGACCAACTTAAGGAAGCTACTAGAAATTGCACAAAAAGGGGTTCATGAAAGGGTTCACGGTCTGTTAGAGCTTGTACGGACCGTTTAGCCCCTCGTAAATCTCAAGTATGAATTATAGTTTCTGAGCCAAGGTCACGGAAAGGTTCACGAACCGTAGTTCCTTTCACAGGCATCTTCACGGTCCGTGGTATGCCGCAGCTAAGCCTCCTGTTTAAGTTATATTCATGGAAAGGTTCACAAACTGTGATGCCCTTCATGGGCATCTTCACGGTTCGCAATCTATTACCCAGTACCACCCGTATCCGACCCGACTCGCGCATGACTTGAGATTAAATGTATATCAGTTCATAAAGCACCAAAGGTCAATTTTTTCTCTCCTTTCTTCTTCCTGTAACGGTTAGAAACGAGTTCCATCATCAATCTATCCTAAATCCACCAGAGAATCATAACCCTAAGTTCGAAAGTTGATCAACTGATCCTAATCAAGTTTATCTTCCTCTGTTTGAACAAAAATCCTCATTATTTTCAAGTAAGTAAATTCTTGATGTGTTGCAAATTTGATCTTGTATAAAATAGGTTTGTTTTGCTTAGCATTAATCGAAATTAGTACACTAGTTTTGATCTAAATTGATACTGAATTGTGTGGGTTAAATCAAATTAGGTGTTGGCTATAATTTTTTTTGTTTTGTTTGTTCTAGTTATTCTTGTATGAGGGTATGATAATGGGGGGGGGGTGGGGTTCTGAATGTGTTGGTGCCCGAGTTGTTTGTGAATTTGGCTTTTGTTAATTAAGTTGATTACGAAGTAGGTTGATGCTTATGTTGTAGGAAGGTTGTAGATCGGCATAAAATGGGTGTTGGTGCTAAAAACATTGGATTTTAGTGAATGAGGGAAGGAGGTGAATGTAACACTGACCAAGTGTAAGGCCACGATAGGTTTTACGGACCGTTGAATCCACCATGGGTCGTGAAACCAATCGTGGACCACACTTGAAGTCAATCCACCACTCAGATTAAGTTCACAGGCAGTATCACGGTCCGTGGTGCACTCCACGGGCTGTGAAGCCATCCGTGAACATTACTTTGTCAAAAGTTTTATGGCCCCTGTTGCATATTGATTCTGCCTGAAATCCACGAGGGGTTTCACAGACAGTGGTACTTACCACGGCCTGTGCTATCTCCCGTAGAGTCTACTCGATGTTAAAAAATTTAATTTTTCTGTACTTTAGTTTTTGTTCGTTTCTGTGGCCCTTCTCAATGATAGATCGTCACATTCTTAAGGCAAGGAGTCATGATGAAATTACACAGGGGAAGTCTGAGTACCCAATAGTGTGTCATTTTGCTGTATTAGATACTAATGAGTTTTGTATTTCTCAGGTACAATGGGTCCCAGAATAAAGAACGCAACTAAACCTGCCCCCCCCCCCACTGCTTCTCATTCAGAGGGTCATAATGACTCTGAAGCTAGTGGTTCTAAGGTGCTCATAAATGTTACACCTGAAGATCACTCACCTCGGGCTACTAGATCACTGACCAAAAGAGCTATCCTCCAGGACACTCCTCCTCAGTCTGAAGAAGGAGGTGGTAATTCTGATTATGGGGAGAACTAAGGAAGTCAATATGATGCTGCTACTAGTAGCCAATCTGTTGATAACTCGGGGGGAAGTGTAGAGTCTGAAAGCGGTTCTCATGACGATATAAACACCTCTCCACATGTGGCGAATACAGAAGTTGAAACTGGAGTACGAGAGGAAGCGGTTACTATAGAGAATGATGAAGAGATCACCGATGATGATACCATGGTGATGTATGTGAACTCCCATGAACCTAATCTTGCACTGAGACCACAACTGATTTCATGTTACCATTCCATGAGGACTGTGAATCGGTCTGAATTTTTCAACAATGGGATTGTGAACAAGATTGGCAGCTTCAAGAAACGGGCAATCATGCCTGAGACTAGAGTGGTGGTAGCTGACATTAAAGCATTCCCGGACATTTATCTACCATTTCAATTTCATCAGTTCGATTGGATGGACAATGCACTTGAGGAATACTCTTACCACTTGAATAGAGAGTTTTACTCATCTTATGCAGCTACACTGATGAACTTTGCTGCAGAGATAGAGACTACTAAATGTGGACAGTGAGACATGGCCATTACCTGGGGTCCACTCAATTTTATTATAGTTCGGGGCAATCAGTAGATATCTCGGAGGCCACTATAAACAGGATGTTGCATTTCCCCGAATACTCTGCACCAGCTTCAGTTGGCCTTTTCGAGGGCAAACATCATGAAGTCACTAGTGACGCTACTATGGAGATTAAGAGTTCTCGCGAGAAGGTGTTGCGCTGGATTGCAAAGCAAATTGCCATAGATGGGGAGAATGCAGTTTGGGTCACCACACTGCTAATACAGATTCCAAAAGCTTCGTTATCATTTCTAGCCAAGGTGTTGTGGGCTGTTTTACGTGCCCAATTGAGACCTACAGGAAACGACAACACCTTGTCTCCATCTTTAGCATCTTTGGTAGCCTGCCTCATGGCTGGTTACCTGGTCAATCTGGGGAGGATCATAGCTATTGATATGAAAAACAGAGCATTGAATGAGAAAGCCAGGTTTCCATTTCCCTGTCTAATAGGGAAATTGTGTAGACAAGCGGATATTCCCCCAAACAAGCTGATTGACAGATGGCGTGATGCATTCAGAGTCATCCAGGTTTCTAAAATCAAGGATGTCGCGAACCATCTCTTTGGCACGAAGTCTGCAGTTGTGGGCACTTTAGTTGTTGTTCTATATGTCCCACTTGATATTCCATAGGCAGACAGAGGCCAGAGCAGGGAGAGTCATCCCAACCTTCCACAGAGGCACCACCACAACCAGCTTCTGCCTCAGATGCTCTAGGTACCTAGTCACCATTCCTATGGTTTTTCTTGAGAAATTGGTTGCAGAGCAGCGCCAAACCAGGATATTGGCAGACCAAATTGTAATCTGGATGCCCCAGCTGATACAGACTAAGGTGTTAGCTGCGAAAAAAGAGATCCAGGATGCCATGCGGAAGGAGCTGGTTGTCTTAAAAGACAAAATGGATGGGTTGGAGAACCTTATCCAAGATCGATGCCAAGTTGTAGGTTCAGTAAAGACTGAAGAGTTCAAATCACAGTTGGCAGTTATGAGAACTCAAATTACTAAAATGGCTGAAAAGCCAGTACAAGTACCCACTTCGATAATGCCAGAATTATTAATGCAAATGCTAACTCAGGCACCCTCTACTCAATCAATTGATGATCTTTGGGGAGAACTCCCTATGAGTAAGTCCGGCAAGAGAAAACACAAAGCTAGAAAAATTGATGAGGAGACCCCTACAGACCCAACCAGAGAGGCAAGAAGGCAAGAAAAGAGAGCTCGTAGAACATCAAAGAGGGAAGCTCGAGAAAAGGAAGCCCTTGAACAGCAACAGCGAGATGTAGCCTTCGTTGGAGCTTCTGGTAGTGGAGCACCTACCCCGACAAGTGAGGACCAACCTGATCAGGTACCGAGTTCTGAGAGTGCACCCATTGATAAGGGTGCCACTGATGATCCGAAGACCGGCACCTAAAGCACCGTAGGTATGAACCCTTTTCATAGCCCTGTGTGTTTTATTGTTCTGTATCGACTTTGAGGGCAAAGTCCTTTTTATTTGGGGGGGGGGTGGTGAGCAACCTACCATAGCTATTATAAAAATGGAGGTTGTCTCTGTGTGTTACTATTTTGGGGTGTTTTTGTGTGTTGAGTTGTGCAACAGCTAGTCTGTGAAAAATGAGGACCTAAATCTGAGTTTAACTGTTAGGATCTTTAGATGACATCTTAGATACTAATATGTTGAACATGGCTAATCTGACCAATTAATTGGTGAACCAAGAAACTAAAAAATGCAGTCTTGTGTCATGTGTGTGTGTAAGTTTTGATTGAAGTCTAACACTAGGAAAAGAAACTAGAACTTGCCTAAGTAGGCTTGCTTGAATCTGAGAATAACCGGATAGGAAAGGATCAGTAGGCCATTTTTGTTAAACCAGTAAAAAGCCAAAAATAAAATAACCAAATGAAAATGCTTATCACTTGAACCCAATTTGAGCCTTAAATCAGTCTTTGTTCTTACCCAACACATACCATATCCTTGGTTATCTGAAGGTACGATATCACAACTCAGTCCAAAAGCCTAAGTTGATGGTGATTGCAATCCGAACAGCAAGAAAAAGGGAAAACGAATGTTCAACCAGTGAGCTAAGTGCATATCAAAATTGCATATAAAAAAAGAAGAGAAAATAATAGAAAAAAAAAAAAAAAAAGAAAAATAAAATATTAGCTACTGGGTCGTGCTGAAATAAAGAAAAAAAAGGGGGAATCATCATAAAGAGTTATGTGAAAACGAAACTTTGGAAAACCAAGGGACTAGTTACTCACGAAACCAAATATTTATTCCCTAGCCCCGAGCCTATGTTACAAGCCAATAAAGTCCTACAATGATCCTATTCCGAGTGTTTGAAAGATAGAGCGTAGAAAGCGAGGGCAAGCCATTGATAGTTTGTTATTAGTGTTAGAAGTTTTTTGACAGCGTGAGCTCAGTCCCAACTATTATGAGCGAGGGACTTCTTTGGTGTGAGGACACAGTGGTTGCATTTGAAAGTAGATTGTGTGAGCTGATAATTCACAGGCATAAACATGATTGACTGTGAGTAATGAGATGTCATATATTGATCCTTATATGTTAGATTCAGGATTTTGGATACAATTGTTGTTTAAAACGGATGTTGCATAGTTTCAAAAGTGTCTGAACATTTTGAGGATTGAATGTGTTGTTGTATCATCACTTGAGGACAAGTAATGGTTCTAAGTTGAGGGTGTTGATGTGCCGTGAAATCTTGGCACATTTGATGCTTAAAAACGAGGAACTAATACTAGAATTAAGTGTATTTTTGTATTCTTTGATATGTTTGTTAATGGTGTAGGTAGAATCTGGCATGTGTAGAAAAGTGGAAAAAGAAGCAGAGAATGATGATGACTAAGTGAAGTTCATGGCCGACTACACTGATAGTGACCTTCATAACGGTCCGTGGTTGAGCCCATGAAACTGAACCAGTGTGAAGGCCTGAGAGGAGCTGAAAGTGGAATGAACAACTGAAGACCACGACCAACTTCATGGGTCGTGGTCCTCATTACGGACCGTGGTTGTGATCGTGATGTTGAACCAGAGAAGAGGTTAAAAGAAGTTGTTAAGTGATGGGGCCAAGTTAAAGTCACGGGCATCTTTACGGGCCGTGAAGGTCATTACAGACCGTGGTACCTATCGTGATGATGAACCAGTGGATGGACTTCGAAGAGTTGAAATTAGGATTGGACAAGTAAGGACCACAGCCAATTTCACGGGCCGTGGTCCCTAATGATGGTCTGTGGTCTCATCCTTGATGCAAGTTCCAGTCCAAGGGAAGATCACAGAGGGCTTCACGGTCTGTGAAGCCCTCTACGAGCCATAGAAGTGGCCGTAGAGCCACCCGACATTTCAGTCCTAGTTCAATTAGGAATCATTTTGAACATTCTATTTTGAATTACTTTAGGTCGTTTTTGGATAATATCCATTATCTTATGTTTTACGACTAAGAAATATAGCATTACTCTTAGTTTTTGATTTTGGATTTCGATTATCAGATTATCGAAGTGATTGTTGATTTGCTAATTATTTTCGTAAGTCTTTCTTAAAATGTTTTCATTCTTTATTAATTTTTTACGTGAAAGTATGAGTGGCTAAATACCGCGACTGGGGTTGTGGGATCTATGACAAAATTCTAGTTACGATTCCGTAAAATGAGTAAAGGGCAGTCTGTGTTTACAATCTTTAGTTTTTAGCTTTCGATATCGTTATATTCTAGTGAGTTCACGCATTAGATGAGCCTGTATCTGGTATTTGTTCGAGAGAAAAATACCAGTTAGGGAAAAGCTGAACTAAATTAACAAATTGGAGTTAAAGCTTGAGTTCGAGAGAAAAGAACTTTAACACCATATCATTGTAAGCGAGGGTCAATGTTAGTAACACTCTAGGGTCGAGAGAACATGAGTGATAATTATCTAATTAGGCTGAGAAGCGTAAGATAAATTTAACGCACAATGATTCTGTAAACATTGATTTGCCTGACGCTCAATTACAGAAGAACACTAGAACTAATGAGAACAAATACCAGATAAGAAAAAGCTGAACTAAATTAACAAATTGGAGTTAAAGCTTGAGTTCGAGAGAAATGAACTTTAACACCATATCATTGTAAGTGAGGGTCAATGTTAGTAACACTATAGGGTCGAGAGAACATGAGTGATAATTATCTGATTAGGCTGAGAAGCGTCGGATAAATTTAACTCGCAATGATTTTGTAAACATTGATTTGCGTGACGCTCAATTACGAAAGAACACTAGAACTAATGTTATGGTGAACACAATCCTGGTTTCTCTTAATTAACTGAAGCAGCCTTACAACGAAATAGTCTGTTAGTCATGAATCTGGATTTCGACTACAAGTTTTGGTAATTATAACATTTCAACCAAACCCAATTTACTTTTCGTTGTTATTTGTTTAGGAGATAATAACAACATTCGAATAAATGCATCAATGAAACCTTATTTGTAAAGAAATTCTCGGTGGGATCGACCTCAACTCTAGTTGAGTTCTATAATTTGATATCGACCGTTTACACTTCTTATTTGAAGTGTAAGTTTGGATGTATCAAATTTTGGCGACGCTGCCGAGGAATTTCAATTCAGAAGTGTTTTACTAGATTTTATTCAATTTGTAATTATATTTCCTAATTTTATGTTTTGTTCTGTGTTAGTGTCTCTTTCAGGTGAGTTCAATTGTACATGCCCAACACTAGAAGTAAAGGATCCCCATTACTTCCTTATGACCCTAAATTTTGGAGAACTATTCAAAATATGGTTAATGCACAAGAACTAGAGGCTCATAGGCACAGACTGGGCTAAGAAGTTGAAACTGATGCTACAAGAAATGTCCAGCAAACTGCTGGAAACAATCAACCTAGGCCAGCTACCCAGCAAACTGCTAGAATCATCAACCTAAGGCAGTTGATGATAACAGGGGGTGGAAGTATTAGTCCCTCCCCAGTGCCAACCAATAGCCCCAAAGGGTAGAGCTTAGTATCCAGCTCACATGATGTATGAAGAAGATGATGCTGAATTGGATGGAGCTGGAGCTAGAGCCACTGGGGCTATAGTGTTACATGCACTACCTCCAAGTGTTAAGTTCACATTCACCAACACCATGATCCAATTATTGAACCTAAAAGGTATGTTTAGAGGTGCAGCTGGTGATGATGCAAATCAGCATCTGATGAACTTTGTGGCAATCTGTAAGTCGCAAGAGATTCTTGGGGTTAATCAAACAACAATGAGGTTGAGGCTGTTTCCATTGTCTCTTACTGGAGAGGCGACTAACTGGTTGAATGAGATGCCAGATGACTCTATCTGAACTTGGACTGAGCTAAAGAAAGTTTTCCTGGACAATTCTTCCCAGAATCAAAAGAGCTGCAGATGAAAGACGAGATAAGTACACACAGCAGCTACCAGGAAAATCAATGCATGACACTTGGTGGAGATTCAGCCAAAAGCTGAATATATGTCCTAACCATGTCTTATTGAGAGGCATATGAAACAAGATTTTTATAGATCTTTAAACTATATCACTAAACTTGTTGTTGATGCAGTTTGTGGAGGATCATTCATGAGGAAGCCATTCTCAGAAAGCATGAAGCTATTGGATGAGGTCTCAAAGAACAATAGGGCCTGGTACACTAGAGATGCAGAGGTAGGAGAGCTTGGGTATACATTTGAGCTTTCAGCTGAACAGAGGAAGAGAGAATAAGAAAGGGACCAATACATGGCACATATGAGGACACAAATAGATCTGCTCACAAAGCACATTGTCGCCAAGTCTGAAAAGGTAAATATTGTTGGACAGCAAAACAGGTATGGGGATCAGGATATTGACCTTGGTGAAGAAGCTAACTACTTGGGGAACAAAGGAGGTTTATGGAATTATAACTCTAGAAATCAGGGTTACAATTCTGGAAATGCAGGTCGGAACTATGCTAGGGATGGTCAGTATGATAGGCCAACAAATAGAGATCAGTGAAACTAGCAGAACAGAGATGGGTGTAGGAATGATCACAGTGGTGTCTATGTGCCCCCAGGTAATAGAGACCGGGCAAGTGGTAGTTCCAGGGGTTCTAAGATGGAAGACATGATGGCTAAGGTACTCCAGAAAGTTGAATCAACTGATGCAGTGGTAAAAGAAATGAGAGGTGATTTCTCGAGCATGAGTCAGTTAGTGGACTCTCACACCACCTCCATTAAACACATTGAGCAGCAGTTGGGGAAACTCTCAGCCTCACTGAATCAGAGGAAGAATGGGTCACTACCAAGTGACACCATCCAAAATCCTAAGAAGGACGGGCACTGCATGGCCATCGCCACCAAGAGTGGTAAAGTTCTTACTGACCCTATTTCTGCAGGTACCAAACATGAACAGGTCTTGGAGCAAGCTGGCAGAGAGGAGGATAAAACTGTACAGGTAGATGCCTTGGAGGATGCTCAACCTAAAGCACAACATGCGAGAGGAAAAGAGAAGGAGGTCGAGGAAAACATGCCCTTACAGCAGATTCCCAGACCACCTCCTCCTTTCCCTCAAAGGCTCAAAAAAAAATCTGAAGATGGGAAGTTTACAAAGTTCATCACCATGTTGAAGCAACTTTCAGTAAACATACCACTGGTGGAAGCCCTGGAATAGATGCCAGGATATGCCAAGTTCATGAAGGACTAGGTTACAAAGAAAAGAGCTGTAAGTCTTGATTTTACTAACGATGTTCATCATTGAAGCACCATTGCTACCAGATCTCTGGTTCAGAAGAAGGAATATCCAGGTACATTCACTATCCCATGCACCATTGGGTCAATTAAGTTTGCAAAAGCTTAGTGTGATCTAGGAGCCAACATCAACTTGATGCCATTAGCCATCTATAAGAAATTGGGATTGGGATTTCTAAGATCCACAACAATGAGGTTGATGATGGCTAATAGGTCAGTAAAGCGGCCATTAGGAGTCCTTTGTGATGTACTGGTTAAGGTGGACACCTTCATCTTTCCGGCTGATTTCGTGATCTTGGATTGTGAAGTGGACTTTGACGTTCCCATCATTTTGGGAAGACCATTTTTGGCAACAGGAAGAGCCTTGGTAGATGTTGAGAGAGGAGAGTTGAAGGTCAGACTCAACAAGGATGAGGTAAAGTTCAATATTTGCAGTTCAATGAAGCAACCCAATGATATGAATGTGGTATCTGCAATAGAGGTGGTTGTTGATGAAGACATGAGGGTACCCATAGAAGAGAGGATGGTTGTTGAAACTTTAGCTGCAGTGCTGATGAACTTTGATGCTGATTTCTGGTCTGACTATATAGAGACCGTGAATGCTTTGCAGGGTATGGGAGCACACTCGTATGCTTTAAAGAAATTGGACCTGGACTTGAAAAGCAGGTCAAGCCCTCCAGCAAAACCATCCATCGAGGATCCAGTGGTGCTGGAACTGAAACAGTTACCCAGTCACCTCAAGTATGTATTTTTGGGTACTAATAACACTTTATATATGATCTTGGCTGCAGATTTAAATGAAGAGTAGGTGCAGCAGGTGGTCAAGGTGTTGAGAAGGTACAAAAGGGCCATTGGGTGGACCATTGTTGATATAATTGGAATACCTCCGGGTATATACACCCACAAGATTCAGCTTAAGGAGGACTGCAGCCCAAGCATTGAACACTAGTGGAGGAAAAACCCACATATGCAAGAGGTGGTTAAGAAAGAGATAATCAAATGGTTAGATGTTGGGGTGGTCTATCCCATTTCTAATAGTCATTGGGTCAGTCCAGTGCAATGTGTGCCCAAAAAGGGTGGTATGACTGTGGTGGAAAATGCCAAGAATGAGTTAGTCCTACAGAGACTAGTCACTGGATAGCGAGTGTGTATGGACTACAGGAAGATGAACAAGTGGACTTTGAGGGATCACTTCCCCATGCCTTTCATGGACCAGATGCTTGATAGGTTGGCAGGCAAAGGGTGGTAATGTTTCTTAGATGGATATTCTGGCTACAACCATATATCAATTTCTCCTGAAGATCAGGAAAAGACCACATTCACATGTCCTTATGGCACCTTTGCGTTTTAAATCATGTCATTTGGACTATGTAATGCACCAGCAACATTCCAAAGGTGTATAATGTCCATCTTCTCAGACATGGTTGAGGACACTCGAGAGGTATTTATGGATGATTTCTCTATAGTAGCTGATAATTTTGATGATTGTTTGTTAAATCTTAGCAGGGCCCTACAGAGATGTGAGAAGGCCAACCTAGTGTTGAATTGGGAGAAGTGCCATTTCATGGTAAATGAGGGAATAATCCTGGGACACAAAGTATCACAGAAGGGGATAGAGGTTGACAAAGCCAAGATTGAGGTGATTGAAAAGTTACCTCCGCCAATCTGTGTGAAGGGTGTTAGAATCTTTCTAGGACACGTCGGGTTCTATAGGAGTTTCATCAAGGACTTCTCTAAGGTTACACACCCCATGTACAAGCTTATGGAGAAGGAGCTGAAATTTGTCTTTGATGAGGCATGTCTCAAAGCTTTTGAATGCCTAAAGGAGAAGTTAATCTATGTTCTAGTGATCATTGGCCCAGACTGGGCAGAGCCATTTGAGGTAATGTGTGATGCTAGTGGGACTGCATTAGGAGTTGTGTTAGGGAAGAAGCGCAACAAGATGTTTCATCCGATTTACTATGCTAGTAAGTCACTGAATGGGGCACAACGAAACTACACAGTCACTGAGCAGGAACTATTGGCGGTGGTGTGCATTTGAAAAGTTCAAAGCGTACTTGTTGGGCACTAAGGTGATAGTGAATACAGACCATGCTTCTCTAAGATACCTCATGGCAAATAAAGATGCCAAGCCTAGGTTGATCCGATGGGTGATGCTGCTCCAAGAGTTTGACTTTGAAGTGAAGGATAGGAGAGGATGTGAGAACCAGGTAGCTGATCACATGTCTAGGTTGGAGGCTGCAAAGAAGGAAGAGATGGAGCTTGAAATAGATGATAAAATCCCAGATGAGTAGGTATTAGCTGCAACTCTTGACCTTATTCCTTGGTTTGCTGATTATGCTAATTTTCTTGTTAGTGATGTAATGCAATGCCTGAAGGACTAACATTTCAGCAAAGAAAGAGGTTAATGCATGATGTATGTAAGTATTTCTGGGATGAGCTATATTTGTACAGGATTTGCGCTGATAACATCATCAGGCGGTGCATTCCTGAACCTGATATGCTACAGATTTTGGAGGCCTGTCACTCATCTCCAATAGGTTGTCATCATGGAGGTGCTCGAACAGCCCACAAGATACTTCAGTGTGGGTACTACTGGCCCACAATTCATCAAGATGCAGTGGACATAGTAAGAAGTTGTGATTTGTGCCAGCGGCAAGGAGCCATCTCTTGGCGCCATGAGTTACCCATGATGCCTATCTTAAAGGTAAAATTGTTTGATGTGTGGGGCATTGATTTCATAGGACCATTTGTGAGTTCCTATGGATAGAAGTATATATTAGTTGTAGTGGACTATGTGTCCAAATGGGTTGAGCCATTGCTTTACCTGAGAATGATGGCAAGAGTGTAGCTAGCTTCCTGAAGAAGAATATTTTCTCAAAGTTTAACACACCCAGAACCATTATCAGTGATGGTGGTTCTCACTTCTGTAATAAGGTGTTCCGTGCTCTTCTGACCAAGTATGGGGATAAACAACACAAGGTTGCTACGCTTTATCACCCACAGACCAGTAGACAAGTAGAGGTTTCCAACAGGGAAATCAAAGCAATCTTGGCAAAGACAGTAAATGCCAACAGGACAGATTGGGCACGAAAGCTAGATGATTCTCTATGGGCACATCAGACAGCTTTCAAGACACCTATTGGTATGTCTCCATATCAATTGGTTTTTGGAAAGGCATGTCATTTGTCGGTTGAGCTTGAGCATAGAGCACTCTGGGCGTTGAAGAAGCTAAACCTCAGTTGGAGCAAAACTGCAAACTTGAGGCTGAATCAGATCAATGAGATGGATGAGTTCCATCTGAGATCCTATGAGAGGTCTGCACTGTATAAGGAGAGGATGAAGCTATATCATGACAAGCATAGTGAGAAAAAAAGCTTCACTCCTGGTGACTTGGTGTTACTCTTCAACTACAGACTTTTTCTGTTTCCAAGAAAGTTGAGATCTAAATGGTCTGGACCTTTTAAGGTCACACAAGTGTTTCAATCTGGTGTTATTGAGCTGGAAATGATAAGGGCGAGAGGTTCAATGTTAATTGCCAGCGAATCAAGGCATATTTGGGTGTTCCTGAGAATGTGAAGATTGTAGAGGAATGTAAACTTGATGAAGTCTGAGTAATCAAGTAACATGTGTCGCGCCGCGACGTTAAATTGTGCACTTCTTGGGAGGCAACCCAAGATGTAATTATACTAGGTATTTTCCCTTTTTCCTTATTTTTATTTGTTTTTATAAAGTCACTGTGTGCTGATGTGTGCAAAAGAATAGGTGGAAAAATGCAGTAACTGGTGCAGACTGAACTTCACGGACCGTGGTGCCCTTCACGGGCACTGTCACGGTTCGTCTACTTGATGACCAACCAAGAAAGCTACTGGAAATTGCACAAAAAGGGGTTCACGAAAGGGTTCACGGTCCGTCAGAGCTTGTACGGACCGTTTAGCCTCTCGTGAACCTCAAGTATGAATTATAGTTTCTGAGCCAAGGTCATAGAAAGGTTTACGAACTGTGGTGCCCTTCACGGGCATCTTCACAGTCCATGGTCTGCCTCAGGTAAGTCTCTTGTCTAAGTTATAATCATGGAAAGGTTCACGGACTGTGATTCCCTTCATGGGTATCTTCACGGTTTGCAATCTATTACCCAGTACCACCCATATCCAACCCGACCTACGCATGACCCAAATTCAGATTAAATGTATGTCAGTTCATAAAGCACCAAAGGCCAATTTTCTCTCTCCTTTCTTCTTCCTGTAATGGTTAGAAACGAGTTCCATCATCACTCTATCCTAAATCCACCCGAGAATCATAACCCTAAGTTCGAAAGTTGATCAACTGATCCTAATCAAGTTCATCTTCCTCTTTTTAAACGAAAGCCCTCATTATTTTCAAGTAAGTAAATTCTTAATGTGTTGCAAATTTGATCTTGTATAAAATAGGTTTTTTTTTGCTTACCATTAATCGAAATTAGTACACTAGTTTTGTTCTAAATTGATACTGAATTGTGTGGGTTAAATAAAATTAGGTGTTGGCTATATTTTTTTGTTTTTGTTCTAGTTATTCTTATATGAGGGTATGATAATGGGGGGTTTGAATTTGTTGGTGCCCGAGTTTTTTGTGAATTTTTCTTTAGTTAATTAAGTTGATTACGAAGTAGGTTGATGCTTATGTTATAGGAAGGTTGTAGATCGTCATAAAATGGTGTTGGTGCTGAAAACATTGGATTTTAGTGAATGAGGGATGGAGACGATTGTAACACTGACCAAGTGTAAGACTACGATAGGTTTTACGGACCGTGGAATCCACCACGGGACGTGAAACCAATCGTGGACCACACTTGAAGTCAAGCCACCACTCAGATTAAGTTCACGGGCAGTGTCACGGTCTGTGGTGCACTCCACAAGTCGTGAAGCCGTCCGTGAACATTACTTTGTCAAAAGTTGTGTGTCCCTGTTGCATATTGATTCTGCCTTAAATCCACGAGGGGTTTCACGGACCGTTGTACTTACCACGGCCCGTGCTAGCTCCCGTAGAGTCTACTTGGTGTTAAAAAATTTAATTTTTCTGTACTTCAGTTTTTGTTCGTCTTTTGATTTTGTGGCCCTTCTCAATGATAGATTGGGTGACGGCATTCTTAAGGCAAGGCATCACAATGAAATTACATAGGGGATGTTTGAGTACCCGATAGTGTGTCATTTTGTTATGTTGGACACTAATGAGTTTTGTATTTCTCAGGTACAATGGGTCCCAGAAGAAAGAATGCAACAAAACCTGCCCCCCCCACTGCTTCTCAATCAGAGGGTCATGACGACTTCAAAGCTAGTGGTTCTGAGGTGCACATAAATGTTACACCTGAAGATCACTCGCCTCGGTCTAATAGATCACTGACCAAAAGAGTTATCCTCCAGGACACTCCTCCTCAGTCTGAAAAGGGAGGTGGTAGTTTTGATAACGGGGAGAACTCGGGAAGTCAATCTGATGCTGCTGCTGGTAGCCAATCTGCTGATAACTCAGGAGCAGTGCATAGTCCAAAAGCGGTTCTCAGGATGATATAAACACCTCTCCACCTGTGGCGAATATAGAAGCTGAAACTGGAGTACGAGAGGAAGTGGCTACTATTGAGGATGATGAAGAGATCACCGATGATGATACCATGATGATGTATGTGAATGCCCATAAAACTAATCCTGCACTAAGACCACAGCTGATTTCCTATTACCGTTCCATATGGATTGTGAACTGATCCGAAAAAAATTTCAACTATGGGATTGTGAACATGACTAGCAGCTTCAAGAAGCAGGCAGTCATGCCTGAGACTAGAGTGGTGGTAGTTGACATTAAAGCATTCCCGGACATTTATCTACCATTTCAATTTCATCAGTTTGATTGGATAGACAATGCACCTGGGGAATACTCTTACCACTTGACTAGAGAGTTTTACTCATTTTATGCAGCTACACTGATGAACTTTGATGCAGAGACAGAGACTACTAAACGTGGACAGCGAGACATGGCCATTACCTGGGGTCCACTCAATTATATTATAGTTTGGGAAAATCAGTGTATATCTCGGAGGCCACTATTAACAGGATGTTGCATGGCCCCAAATACTCTGCACCGGCTTCAGTTGTCCTTTTCGAGGGAAAACATCATGAAGTCACTAGTGACGCTACTATGGAGATTCAGAGTTCTCGCGAGAAGGTGTTGCGCTAGATGGCAAAGCAAATTGACATAGATGGGGAGAATGCAGTTTGGGTCACCACACTGCCAACACTGATTCCAAAAGCTTCGTTATCATTTGCAGCCAAGGTGTGGTGGGTTGTTGTGTGTACCCAATTGAGACCTGCAGGAAACGACAACACCTTATCTCCTTCTTTAGCATCTTTGGTAGCCTGCCTCATGGCTGGTTACCCGGCCAATGTGGGGCCGATCATAGCTACTGAGATGAGAAACAGAGCATTGAATGAGAAAGCCGAGTTTCCATTTCCCTATCTAATAAGAAAATTGTGTAGACAAGCGGATATTCCCCCAAACAAGCTGATTGACAGATGGCGTGACGCATTCAGACTCATCCAGGGTTCTAAAATCAAGGATGTCGCAAACCATCTCTTTGGCACGAAGTCTGCAGCTGTGGGCACTTTAGCTGTTGTTCCATATGTCCCACTTGATTTTCCATATGCAGACAGAGGCCCTGAGCAGGGACAGTCATCCCAGCCTTCCACAGAGGCACCACCACCACCAGCTTCTACCTCCCAGCCTCCAGGTACCTATGTCACCATTCTTATGGCTTTTCTTGAGAAATTGGTTGCAGATTAGCGCCAAACCAGGGCATTGGCAGACCAAATTGTAATTCGGATGCCCCAGCTGATAGAGATGAAGGTGTTAGCTGCAAAAAAAAAAGATCCAGGATGAGATGTGGAAGGAGCTGGCGGTCTTAAAAGACAGAATGGATGGGTTGGAGAACATTATCCAAGATCGATACCAAGCCGCAGGTTCAGTGGAGACTGAAGAGTTCAAATCACAGTTGGCCGAGATGAGAACTCAGATTGCTAAAATGGCTGAAAAGCCAATACATGTACCCACTCCGATAATGCCAGAATCTTTAATGCAAATGCTAACTCAGGCACTCTCCACTCAATTAATTGATGATCTTTGGGGAGAACTCCACACGAGTAAGTCCGGCAAGAGAAAACACAAAGCTAGAGAAATTGATGAGGAAACCCCTACTAACCCAGCCAGGGAGGCAAGAAGGTAAGAAAAGAGAGCTCGTAGAACATCAAAGAGGGAAGCTCGAGAAAAGGAAGCCCTTGAACAGTAACAGCGATATGCAGCCTTAGTTGGAGCTTCTGGTAGTAGAGCACCTGCCCCGACAAGTGAGGACCAACCTGATCAGGTACCGAGTTCTGAGAGTGCACCCATTGATAAGGGTGCCAATGCTAATTCGAAGACCGGCGCTTAGAGCGCCGTAGGTATGACCCCTCCTCATAGCCCTGTGTGTTTTATTGTTCTGTATCGATTTTGAGGGCAAAGTCCTTTTTATTTGGGGAGGGAGTGGTGAGCAACCTGCCATAACTGTTAGAAAAATGTAGGCTGCCTCTGTGTGTTACTGTTTTTGGGTGTTTTTGTGTGTTGAGCTGTGCAGCAGCTAGTCTGTGAAAAATAAGGACCTAAATCTGAGTTTGACTGTTAAGATCTTTAGATGATATCTTAGATACTGATATGTTGAACATGGAAAATCTAACCAATTAATTGGTGAACCAAGAAACTAAAAAATGCAATATTGTGTTGTGTGTGTGTATGTTTTGATTGAAGTCTAACACTAGGAGCAGAAACTAGAACTTGCCTAAGTAGTCTTGCTTGAATCTGAGAATAACCGGATAAGAAAGGATCAGTAGGCCATTTTTGTTAAACCAGTAAAAAGCCAAAAATAAAATCCTATCACTTGAACCCAATTTGAGCCTTAAATCAGTCTTTGTTTTTACCCAACACATACCATATCCTTGGTTCTCCGAAGGTACGATATCACAACTCAGGCCAAAAGCCTAAGTTGAGGGTGATTGCAATCCAAACAAGAAGAAAAAGGGAAAAAGAAGATTCAACCAATGAGCTAAGTGCGTATCAAAATTGCATATAAAAAATAAGAGAAAAGAACAAAAAAAAATAAAAAATAATAATAATAGCAAAAGGGTCGTGCTGAAATAAAGAAAAAAAAAGGGGGGGAATCAGTAAGAAAAGAGTTATGTGAAAACGAAACTTTGGAAAACCAAAGGACTACTCACTCACGAAACCAAATATCCATTCCTTAGCCCCGAGCCTATGTTACAAGCCAATAAAGTCCTACAATGATCCTATTCCGGGTGTTTGTAAGATAGAGCATACAAAGCGAGGGAAAGTCTATGGTAGTTTGTTGTTAGTGTTAGAAGTTTGTTGAGAGCGTGAGCGTAATACTCAGTCCCAACTATTATGAGCGAGGGACTTCTTTGGTGTGAGGACACAGTGGTTGCATTTGAAAGTAGATTGTGTGAGCTGATAATTTGCAGGCATAAGCATGATTGACTGTGAGTAATGAGATGTAATATATTGATCCTTATATGTTAGATTCAGGATTTTGGATACAATTGTTGTTTAAAAAGGCTGCTGCATAGTTTCAAAAGTGTCTGAACATTTTGAGGACTGAATGTGTTGTTGTATCATCACTTGAGGACAAGTAATGGTTCTAAGTTGAGGGTGTTGATGTGCCGCGAAATCTTGGCACATTTGATGCTTCAAAACGAGGAACTAATACTAGAATTAAGTGTATTTTTGTATACTTTGATATGTTTGTTAATTGTGTAGGCAGAATCTGGCGTGTGTAGAAAAATGGAAAAAGAAGCAGAGAATGATGATGACTAAGTGAAGTTCACGACCAACTTCACGGACCGTGACCTTTATAACGGTCTGTTTTGAGCCTGTTAAACTGAACCAGTGTGAAGGCCTGGGAGGAACTGAAAGTGGAATGAACAAGTGAAGACCACAGCCAACTTCACGGGTCGTGGTCCTCATTATGGACCGTGGTTGTGATCGTGATGTTGAACCAGAGAAGAGGTTCAAAGAAGTTGTTAAGTGATAGGGCCAAGTTAAAGTCACAGGCACTTTTACGGGCCGTGAAGGTCATTATGGACCGTGGTACCCGTCGTGATGATGAACCATTGGATGGACTTCTAAGAGTTGAAATTAGGATTGGATAAGTAAAGACCACGGCTAACTTCATGGGTCGTGGTCCCTACTGACGGTCCGTGGTCTCGTTTATGATGCAAGTTCCAGTCCAAGGGAACATCACGGAGGGCTTCACGATCCGTGAAGGCCTCTACGAACCGTAGAAGTGGTCGTAGAGCCACCCGACATTCCAGTCCTAGTTCGATTAGGACTCATTTTAAACATTCTATTTTGAATTACTTTAGGTCGTTTTTGGATATTATTTATTATCTTACGTTTTACGACTAAGAAATACAGCATTACTCTTAGTTTTTGATTTTGGATTTTGATTATTGTTATCAGTTTGAAGTTCGGATTCAGATTATCAGATTATCGAAGTGATTGTTGATTTGCTAATTATTTTTGTAAGTCTTTCTTAACATGTTTTCATTCTTCATTACTGATTTTTTACGTGAAAGCATGAGTGGCTAAATACCATGATTGGGGTTGTGGGATCCATGACGAAATTTTAGTTACGATTCCGTAAAACGAGTAAAGGGCAGTCTGTGTTTACAATCTATACTTTTTAGCTTTCGATATCATTATAATCTAGTGAGTGCACGCATTAGATGAGCCTGTATCTGGTATTTGTTCGAGAGAAAAATACCAGTTAGGAAAAAGCTGAACTAAATTAACCAATTGGAGTTAAAGCTTAAGTTCGAGAGAAAAGAACTTTAACACCATATCATTGTAAGTGAGGGTCAATGTTAGTAACACTCTAGGGTTGAGAGAACATGAGTGATAATTATCTGATTAGGCTGAGAAGCATCAGATAAATTTAACTCGCAATGATTCTGTAAACATTGATTTGTCTGACGCTCAATTACGGAAGAACACTAGAACTAATGTTTTGGTGAACACAATCCTGGTTTCTCTTAATTAACTGAATCAACCTTACAACGAAATAGTCTGTTAGTCGTGAATCTGGATTTTGACTGCAAGTTTTGGTAATTATAACATTTCAACCTAACCCAATTTACTTTTCGTTGTTATTTGTTTAGGAGATAATAACAACATTCGAATAAACGCGTCAGTGAAACCTTATTTGTAAAGAAATTCTATGTGGGATTGACCTCAACTCTAGTTGAGTTCTGTAAATTGACATCGATCGTTTACACTTCTTATTAGAAGTGTAAGTTTGGACGTATCACTACGGTCCGTCGATTAGACTACGGTATGTCCTGTCACTCCGTGGTTTGAGTACTGAAACTCAGCTTTCTGACCAGGACCTACGAATGCCCATCTACTGCCCGTTAATGGACCTACGGTCCGTGGGTGGCTCCATTAGTGGCTCCTTATGCAATTTTCAGCTCATATCTCACTCAATCGCTTCCGAACAAATTTCCTGCAAAGATTACATTAAAACCATCAATCCTAATAATAAATAGGCCCAAGACTCACACAAACTCTAAGTGAAATGCATCAATAGTATCGTAAATTCACGGTACATTAAATATCGAAACGAAAAAAAAATAGCAAAATTTAACTCTTTTTCGTAACTGTCCGAAAAATATAAAAAAACACTATTTTTTCCTCGTAACTGTTCGAAATAAAAATTAAGATACATACATCAAAAAACCTCAAAACAATTTCAAACTGCACCAATGACCTTCGAATATCAAAACAAAAAAATGAGCAAAACTTTACACTTTTTCGTAAATGTCCGAAAAACAAAAAAAAAATATTTTTTCCTCGTAAATGTCCGAAAGATATAAAAATCAAGAAAAATACATCAAAACACCTCAAAAAAATTCAAACAGCACCAATAACCATAGAATATTGAAACGAAAAAATGATCAAAATTTTACACTTTTTAGTAATTGTCCGAAAAATATAAAAAGTAAGTAAAGTATATCAAAACACCTCAAAAGAAATTCAAACCGCACCTATGACCTTAGAATATCGAAACGAAAAAATGATCAACATTTTACACTTTTTCGTTACTGTTCGAAAAATAACAAAAAAAATAATTCTTCCTCATAAATGTCCGAAAATATTAAAATCAAGAAAAGTACATCAAACAACCTCAAAAAAATCTCAAACTACACCAATGACCTTATAATATCGAAACAAAAAAATGATAAAAAATTTACTCTTTTTCGTAACTGTCCGAAAAATAACAAAAAAAATAATTCTTCCTCATATATGTCCGAAAATTATAAAAATAAAAAAAAGTACATCAAAACTACTCAAAAAAATCTAAAAATGCACTAATAACCTTAGAATAATGAAACGAAAAAATGCTCAAAATTTTACTATTTTTCGTATCTATCCAAAAAATAATAATTCTTCCTCGTAAAAGTCAAAAAAATATCAAAATCAAGAAAAGTAAATCAAAAGACCTCAAAAAAAAATCAAACTACCCTAATAACCTTAAAATATCGAAAGGAAAAAATGATCAAAATTTACTCTTTTTCTTATCCGTCTGAAAAATATCAAAAAACTTAATTCTTCTTCGTAAATGTCCAAAAATTATAAAAATCAAGAAAAGTACATCAAACCACCTCAAAAAATTCTCAAACCGTACCAATAACCTTAGCATATCGAAATGATAAAATGATCAAAATTTTACTCTTTTTCAAAACTATCCGAAAAATAAAAAAAATATAATTCATCCTCGTAAATGTCTGAAAAATATAAAAATCAGGAAAAGTCCATCAAAACACCTCAAAAAATTCTCAAACTGCACCAATGACCTTAGAATATCAAAATGAAAAAAATGATCAAATTTTTACTCTTTTTCGTAACTGTTCAAAAAATATCAAAAAATTTAATTCTTTCTTGTAAATATCCGAAAAATATAAAGTCAAGAAAAGTACATCAAAACACCTCAAAAATTCTCAGACCGAACCAATGACCTTAGAATATCGAAATAAAAAATAATCAAAGTTTTAATCTTCTTTGTAACTCTCTGAAAATAAAAAAAATTAATTCTTCCTTGTAAATGTTCGAGAAATATAAAAATAAAGAAAAGTACATCAAAACACGTCAAAAAATTCTCAAACTGCACAGTTGACCTTAGAATATCGAAACGAAAAAATGATTAAAATTTTACTCTTTTTCGTAACTATACAAAAAATAACAAAAAAATTATTTTTTCCTCGTTAATGTTGAAAAATATAACAATCAAGAAAAGCACATCAAAACACCTCAAATTATTCTCAAACCATACCAATGACCTTAGAATATTGAAACAAAAAAAATGATTAAAATTTTACTCTTCTTAGTAACTGTCAGAAAATAACAAAAAAGTCAATTATTCCTCGTAAATGTTCGAAAATATAAAAATCAAGAAAAGCACATCAAAACACCTCAAAAAATTTTGAAACCACACCAATGACCTTAAAATATCGAAACTAAAAAATGATCAAAGTTTTACTCTTTTTCGTAACTGTCTGAAAAATAACAAAAGAAAAAATGATTCCTCGCAAATGTCTGAAAAATATAAAAATCAAGAAAAGTACATGAAAGCACCTAAAAATATTCTCAAACCGCACCAATGACCTTAAAATATCAAAATAAAAAAATGATCAAAATTTTACTCTTTTTCGTAACTATCTTAAAAATAACAAAAAAATTAATAATTCTCGTAAATATCTGAAAAATATAAAAATCAAGAAAAGTACATCAAAAATACTCAAACTGCGCCAATGACCTTAAATATTGAAACGAAAAGATGATCAAGATTTTACTCTTTTTTGTAATCGTCCGAAAAATAAATAAAAAATTAATTATTTCTCGTAAATATCCGAAAAATATAAAAATCAAGAAAAATACATCAAAACACCTCAAAAAATTCTCAAACTGCACCAATAACCTTAGAATATCAGAACAAAAAATGATTAAAATTTTACTCTTTTAAGTAACTGTTCGAAAATAACAGAAAATTTAATTCTACCTCGTAAATGTCCGAAAAATTTAAAAATTAAGAAAAGTACATCAAAACACCTCAAAAAAGTTCTGAAACAGCACCAATGAACTTAAAATATCAAAACTAGTGGATCATCAAAATTTTACTTTTTTCATAAATGTCCAAAAAATAACAAAAATATAATTATTCCTCGTAAATGTTTGAAAAGCATAAAAATCAAGAAAAGTACATCAAAACACCTCAAAATATTCTCAAACCACACCAATGACCTTAGAATATCGAAGGGAAAAAATGATCAAAATTTTACACTTTTTCTGTATGAAAAAAAATAAAAAATTAATCCTTCTTCGTAATTGTCCGAAAAATATGAAAATTAAGAAAAGTACATCAACACAACTCAAAAAATTCCAAAACCCCACCAATTACATTAGAATATCGAAATGAAAAACTGATCAAAATTTTACACTTTTTCGTGACGGTCCGAATAATAACAAAAATCTTAAATTCTTCCATCAAGATGTCGAAAAATATAAAAATCAAGAAAAATACATCAAAACACCTCAAAAAATCTCAAACCGCACCAATGACCTTAGAATATCGAAACGAAAAATGGTTAAAATTTTACTATTTTTTGTTATTGTCCAAAAAAATAAATTCTTACATGTAAATGTCCGAAAAATATAAAAATCAAGAAAAGTACATCAAAACACCTAAAAAATTCTCAAACTACACCAATGACCTTAGAATATCAAAACGAAAAAATGATCAAAATTTAATCTTTTTCGTTACTGTCTGGAAAATATCAAAAAAATTAGTTCTTCCACCTAAATGTCCAAAAAGTATAAAAATCAAGAAAAGTAAATCAAAACACCTCAAAAAATTCTCAAACTGCACCAATGACCTTAGAATATCGAAAAGAAAAAATGATTAAAATTTTACTCTTTTTTGTAACAGTACAAAAAATATAATTCTTCCTCGTTAATGTTCGAAAAACATAACAATCAAGAAAGGTACATCAAAGCACCTCAAAATATTCTCAAACCATACCAATGACCTTAGAATATCAAAACAAAAAAATGATTAAAATTTTACTCATCTTGGTAACTGTCAGAAAATAACAAAAAAGTTATTTTTCCTCGTAAATGTCCGAAAATATAAGAATCAAAAAAAGTACATCAAAACACCTCAAAAAATTCTCAAACATCACCAATGACCTTAGAATATCGAAACGAAAAAATGATAAAAATTTACCACTTTTTCATACCTGTCTGGAAAAAAAAAAATTAATATTTCCTTGGAAATGTCCAAAAAATATAAAAAATCAAGAAAAGTACATCAAAAAATCTCAAACCGCACCAATGACCTTAGAATATCGAAACAAAAAATGATCCAAATTTTACACTTCTTTGTAACTGTCCGAAAATAACAAAAATTTCAATTCTTCCTCGTAAATGTCCGAAAAATATAAAAATCAAGAAAAGTACATCAAAACACCTCAAAATATTCTCAAACTGCACCGATGATTTTAGAATATCAAAACGAAATAATGATCAAAATTTAACTATTTTTGTAACTCCCTGGAAAAAAAAATTCTTCTTCACAAATAACCGAAAATTATTAAAATTTAGAAAAAAATCATCAAAACACCTCAAAAAATTCACAAATTGCACCAATTACTATCGAAACCAAAAAATGATCAAAATTTTACTCTTTGTGGTAACTGTCCAAAAAATAACAAAAAATTTAATTCTTCCTCATAAATGTCTAAAACATATTAAAATCAAAGAAAGTACATCAAAACACCTCAAAAAAATCTCAAACTGCATCAATGACCTTAGAATATCAAAATGAAAAAATGATCAAAATTTTACTATTTTTCGTAACTGTCCAAAAAAATGTCAAAAAATTTAATTCTTCAGCATAAATTTTTGAGAAATATAAAACTCAAGAAAAGTACATCAAAACACCTCAAAAAATTCAGAAATTGCACCAATGACCTTAGAATATTGAAACGAAAAGATAATCAAAATTTAACGTTTTTTTGTAATTGTCCGAAAAATAACAAAAAAATTAAATGTTCCGCTTAAATGTCCGAAAAATATAAAAATCAAGAAAAGTACATCAAAACACCTCAAAAAACTCTCCAACCACCAATGACCTGAGAATATCGAAACAAAAAAATAATTAAAAGTTGACTCTTTTTCGTTATTGTCCGAAAAAATACCAAAAAATTTAATTATTCCTCGTATATGTCCGAAAAATATAAAAATCAATAAAAATACATCAAAGCACCTATAAAAAAATTCAAACTACACCAATGACCTTAGAATAACGAAATGAACAAATGATCAAAATTTTACTCTTTTTCATAACTGTCCGAAAAATATAAAATTTAAGAAAAGTACATCAAAACAACCCAAAAATATTCTCAAACCGCACCAATGACCTTAGAATATCGAAGAGAAAATTTGATCAAATTTTTTCACTTTTTCCTAACTGTTTGCAAAATAACAAAACATTTAATTATTCCTAGTAAATGTCCGAAAAATATAAAAATCAAGAAATGTACATAAAAACACCTCAAAAAATTCCAAAACCGCACCAATGACCTTAGAATATCGAAATGAAAAAGTGATCAAAATTTTACAATTTTTCGTAACGGTCCGAATAATAACAAAAATATAAATTCTTCCATATAGATGTAGAAAAAGATAAAAATTTAAAAAAAAAACATCAAACACCTCAAAAAATTCTTAAACCGCACCAATGACCTTAAAATATCGAAAAGAAAAATGGTTAAAATTTTACTCTTTTTTGTAACTGTCCGAAAAATAACAAAAAATTAAATTCATACATCTAAATGTTCGAAAAATATAAAAAAAATTAATTCTTCCTCGTAAAAAAATATAAAAATAAAAAAAGTACATCAAAACACCTCAAAAAATTCTCAAACTGCACCAATGACCTTAGAATATCGGAAAACAAAATGATCAAAATTTTACTCTTTTTCGTAGTTGTCCGAAAAATAACAAAAAAATCAAATCTTCCTCGTAAATGTCCCAAAAATATAAAAATCAAGAAAAGTACGTCCAAACACCTCAAAATATTATCAAACCACACCAATGACCTTAGAATATCGAAACGAAAAAAATTATCAAAATTTTACTCTTTTCGTAACTGTTCGAAAAATAACAAAAAATTAATTCTTCCTCGTAAATGTCCATACGATATAAATATCAAGAAAAGTACATCAAAACACCTCAAAAAAGTCTCATACTGCACCAATTACCTTGGAATATCGAAATGAAAAAATGATCAAAATTTTTCTCTTTTTCCAACTATCCAAAAAAAATTTAAAAAAATAATTCTTCCTCGTACATGTTCGAAAAATATAAAAATCAAGAAAAGTACATCAAAACACCTAAAAAAATTCTCAAACGACACCAATGACCTTAAAATATCGAAACGAACAAAAGATAAAAAAATTTAGTCTTTTTCATAAATGTTCAAAAATCAACAAAAAAAATCAATTCTTTCGTTTAAATGTCCAAAAAATATAAAAATCAACAAAAGTAAGTCAAAAAACCTCAAAAAATTCTCATACCGCACCAATCACCTTAGAATATCAAAACGTAAATATGATCAAAATTTAACTCTTTTTCATAACTGTCCGAAAATAACAAAAAAATTAAATCTTCCTCGTAAATGTCTGTTAAATATAAAAATCAAGAAAAGTACATCAAAACACCTTATAAAAATCTCAAACTTCCCCAATGACCTTAGAATATCGAAACAAAAAAAGGAATTTTTTTTTATCTTTTTCGTAACTGTCTAAAAAATAAAAAATAATTAATTTTTCCTTGTAAATCTCCGAAAAATATAAAAATCATGAAAGGTACATCAAAACACCTCAAAAAATTCTCAAACTACACCAATGACCTTAGAATATCGAAACAAATAAATGATCAAAATTGTACACTTTTTTGTAACTGTCCGAAAAAATGACAAAAAAATTATTTCATCCTCGTAACGTCCGAAAAATATAAAAATCAAGAAAAGTACATCAAAGTACCTTAAAATATTCTCAAACTGCACCAATGACCTTAGAATATCGAAACGAAAAAATGATCAAAATTTTCTTCTTTTTCCTAACTGTCCAAAGAATAACAAAAAATTTAACTATAACTCGAAAAAGTTCAAAAAATATAAGAATCAAGAAAAGTACATCAAAGCACCTCAAAATATTCTCAAACCTCACCAATGACCTTAGAATACCGAAACGATAAAATAATTAAAATTTTATACTTTTTCGTAACTGTCCAAATAATAATAAAAATTTAATTCTTCCTCGTAAATGTTTGAAAAATATCAAAATCAAGAAAAGTACATCAAAACACCTCAAGAGTTCTGAAACCGCATGAATGACCTTTGAATATCAAAACAAAAAAATGATCAAAATTAATTCGTTTTCGTAACTGTCTGATTAATAATAAAAACTTAGCTCTTCCTCGTAAATGTCCGAAAAATATAAAAATCAAGAAAACTACAACAAAACACCTCAAAAAATTCTCAAACTGCACCAATGACCTTAGAATATGGAAACCAAAAAAAGATCAAAATGTTCCTCTTTTTTATTATTGTCCAAAAGAATATCAAAAAAAATATTTCTTCCTCGTAAATGTCTAAAAGGTATAAAAATCAAGAAAAGTATATCAAAACACCTCAAAATATTCTCAAACTGCACCAATGATCTTAGAATATCGAAACGAAGAAATGATCAAAATTTTATTCTTTTTCATAACTGTCTGGAATTTCTTTTTAATTATTCCTCATAAATATCTAATAAAATATTAAAATCAAGAAAAGTAGATCAAAACACCTCAAAAAAATCTCAAACTGCACCAATGACCTTAGAATATCGAAAGAAAAATATGATCAAAATTTAATCTTTTTCATAACTATCCAAAAAAATTAATTCTTCCTTCTAATTGTCCGAAAAATATAAAAATCAAGAAAAATACATCAAAACATATCTGAAAAATGCTCAAAACACACCAATGACCTTAGAATATCAAATAAAAAAAATGATCAGAATTTTATGAAAAATAACAAAAAATTTAATTCTTCCTTGTTAATGTCCAAAAAATATAAAAATAAAAAAACATACATCAAAACAACTCATCAAATTATCAAATTGCACCAATGACCTTAGAATATCAAAAATAAAAAATGAGGAATTTTTTTTTTGTAACTTTTCGAAAAATAACAAAAAATTTAGTTTTACCTCGTAAATGTGTGAAAACTATACAAATCAAGAAACATACATCAAAACATCTTTAAAAAATTTCAAACACCACGAATGATCTAAGAATATCGAAACAAAAAAATGAGCAAAATTATATTCTTTTTCGTAACTGTCCAACAAAATAACAACGAATTTTTTTCCTCTTTGATGTCCGAAAATATAAAAATCAAGAAACATACATAAAAAAACCTTTAAAGAATTTCAAACTCCACCAATGACCTTAAATATCGAAACGAAAAAATGAGTAAAACTTTACTGTTTATCGTAAGTGTCTGAAAAATAACAAAAAAATTATTTCTTCCTCGTAAATGTCTGAAAAATATAAAAATCAAGAATTATACATCAAAACACTTAAAAAAAATTAAAACTACACAACTGACCTTAAAATACTGAAATGAAAAAATGAGCAAAACTTTACTCTTTTTCGTAACAGTCAGAAAAATAACAAAAAAAATAGTTTTTCCTCTTAAATGTGAAAAATATAAAAATCAAGAAACGTAAATTAAAACACCTCAAAAAATGACAAACTGCACTAATGACCTACGAATATTGAAACGAAAAAATGAGCAAAACTTTACACTTTTTCATAACTGTATGAAAATCACAAAAAAAAAAAAAATTCCCCATAAATGTCCATAAAATATAAAAATCAAGAAAAATACATCAAAACACCTCAAAAAAAATTAAAACTGCACCAATGACCTTAGAATATCGAAACAAAAAAATGAGCAAAACTTTACACTTTTTTGTAACTGTTCGAAAAATAACAAAAAAATGAGCAAAACTTTGAAGTTTTTCGTAACTGTTCGAAAAATAACAAAAAAAAAATAATTTTTCCTCGTAAATGTCCGAAAAATATAAAAATCAAGAAATATACATCAAAATATCTCAAAAAAATTTCAAACTGCACCAATGACCTTAGAATATCGAAACGAAAAAATGAGTAAAACTTTACACTTTTTCGTAACTATCCAAAAAATAACAAAAAAAAAAAAATTCCACGTAAATGTCTAAAAAATATAAAAATCAAGAAACATACATCAAAACATCTCTAAAGAATTTCAAACTACACCAATGACCTTAGAATATCGAAACGGAAAAATAAGCTAAACTTTACACTTTTTCATAACTGTCCAAAAAAATAACAAAAAAAAAATTTCCTCGTAAATGTCCGAAAAATATAAAAATCAAGAAACATACATCAAAACATCTCAATTTTTTTTGTTACCTTCATTATAATACACCTCTGATAGTCGCTATGCGATTAAGAAGAATTACAGGGATCAGACAAGAAAACTTTCCCTTCATATATCTGGGGTGCTCGGTGTTCTATGGTAGAAAAAAAATGTGTATTATGAGGAATTGTTGATGAAGATACAAAAGAGAATATTATTCTCGCAGAATAAGTGGTTATCATACGGGGAAAAGTCATTCTCATTACGAGCACATTACAGTCTATGCCACTGTTCCTTCTTTCAGCAATGAATCCGACAAAAAGAATCATGAATCAGTTACATCAGATGTTTGCCAGGTTTTTCTGGAGTAAAGCAGGAGGAACTAGAGGAAAACAGTGGGTAGCTTGGGAAGAATTATGTTATCCCAAGGAAGAAGGGGGAATAGGAGTGAGATCATTATATGATGTATCAAATGCAATGTATAGTAAACTATGGTGGAATTTCAGAACCTCTACTTCTCTATGGAGTACTTATATGTGGACTAAGTATTGTAAGAAACAACATCTGATATTAGCCACTAGTAGAGGATCTTCTCACGCATGGAAGAAAATGGTGGAGGTTAGGGAAGAAGTAGAACATAATATTTGGTGGCAACTCCAATCTGGAGAAATGAGTTTTTGGTTTGATAACTGGACAAAACAAGGAGCTTTATATTTTATAGAGGACCATGGTGGAGGGGAGGAAGAGATAGAGGTGAAAAGATTCATTACAAATGGAGAATGGGATGTTCAAAAGCTGGGACAAATAGTGTCGGAAGAGATGATGTTGTACATCACGGAATGCATTACCCCCCGTCTGATGGAGGAGGGGGATAAAGCTTGGTGGATGGGAAGTACAAGTGGGGAATTCACAATCAAATCAAGTTTTGATATGCTGCGATGTAGAAGGGAGAAGGAGGAATGGAGGGCGAATATGTAGGGCAAACAGATTCTTTTTAAGCTTATTTTTTTACTATGGAGAATTTGGAAGGGAAGGATTGCCACGGAGGAAAATCTTAAAAGGATGGGGGTTACTATAGCATCGAGATGCTATTGTTGTGAAGAGTTTGAGGAGGAAACTATACAACATTTATTTCTTACAGCTCCCATAGCCCAAAAGCGATGGAAGAACTTTGCTTCATGTGCAGGTATTTAGCAACATGGGTGTTTGAAACAGATGATAACAGGATGGTGGGAAGCTAACACTCCTATCAAACTGAAATTCATTTTTCAAGCAATACCAAGCATTATACTTTGGGAATTGTGGAAACGGAGAAATGCAAGAAGACATGGATTGGATATAAATTTTATAAGTTGAAGAGTCAGTGTGTCAACACTATCATACAACTGATAAACATGAAATATCCATGGATTAAAGTTCCTAAAAATTGGGGAGAGATGGTCAAAATACTTAAGGAGTACAAACCCAGATTGCATTACTGTGCGGTGAGTTGGAAAAACCTCATAATGGTACAATAAAATGCAACACGGATGGAGCTAGTAGAGGGAATCCTGGAGAAAGTGCCTATGCATTTTGCTTAAGGAACGGAAAAGGAGATATTGTATATGCGGAGGCGGGGCAATTGGGAAATAGAACGAACATGGAGGTAGAAATATTAGCAGTTTGTAAAGCACTAAGACATTGCAAGAGATATAATTTGAGCAATTACATTCTAGAGACAGATTCTCTAAGCATTAGAAATATAATTCGACGTAATTGGAAGGTACCATGGCAGCAGGCAGAGGAAATACTGAAAATAATAGAGTTAATTAGCTCTACATAAACAAAGATTCAACATGTGTTTCGGGAAGCTAATAAACTAGCAGATAAATTGGCAAATGAAGCATTTGAGCAAACGAATGCAATACAAATACATGCTTTCCAACAGTTATCAGTGGAATGTAGAGAAATTGTGAACATGGATAAAGCAGAAATTCCATCACTACGAATTAAAACAAGGAAGATAACAATACAAGCAACACATCAGGGGAGGGATCAGAGAGATTAACAAGGAACACAGTTATGCTATGTACATCAAATATTTCCACTATACAGGCATACATAACTGTGAAGAAAACAATAGTCCTAGCTATGTCAGCTTACAAAAAGTTCCACCAGCAAAAACGAAGTCGGTCGAATCAGATACGGAGAGGTTGTCTTGGAATCTCTATGTCCGTCTCAAATCAGTGTGGAGTAAGGGAAAAAAATGGAAAAGTATGGAGATGTGCTTACATTTTTCAAGCAATAGCTCAGGACTTGGCATCAGATCCATTGCACCACCGAAGTTTATCACTACAAAGGAAGCTGAGGTCAGGAAGGAAGAGTGATTGGCATTACAACACATAAATGGAGAGGAGGGAGGACTTACTACTGCGAGCTTCGAATTATCAGAGGGAAGGAGGTCAGGAGATACACATAGATAATTCACTACTTGAGGGCACGTTTTGTTCCTCAAAGCTATTGTGATGAACATTTTCAAGTAAGAGGCGGAGGAGACAAAGAGGATGCAAATGGAAATCTTACTCTCTTTTATAGTATGCCATTTCCATTTGGATTGGACCACATTTTTTCATGTTTTTTGTTTCATTCCTTTGGGCCTATTTTACGGGTCTATATTTCTAAATTTTTGGGTTTATTGAAATAAAGGAGCTAACAGCTCCACCAATATTAGTTAAAAAAAAAAAACATCTCAAAAAAATTTCAAACTGCACCAATGACCTTAGAATATCGAAATAAAAAAATGAGCAAAACTTTACAGTTTTTCGTAACTGTTCGAAAAATAATAAAAAATTTCATTTTTCCTCGTAAATGTCTGAAAAATATAAAGATCAAGAAACATACATGAAAACACATCAAAAAAAATTCAAACTGCACCAATGAACTTAGAATATCGAAACAAAAAAATGAGCAAAACTTTACACTTTTTTGTAACTGTCCGAAAAATAACAAAAAAAAATGTTTCCTCGTAAATGTGTTAAAAATATAAAAATCAAGAAACATACATCAGAACATATCAAAAACTTTTCAAACTGCACCTATAACCTTAGAATATCGAAATGAAAAAATGAGAAAAACTTTACACTTTTTTGTAACTATCCAAAAAATAACAAAAATAATTTTTTTTGCTCGTAAATGTCAGAAAAATATAAAAATTAAGAAACATACATCAAAACATCTCAAAAAATTTCAAGCTGCACCAATGACCTTAGAATATCGAAACGAAAAAATAAGCAAAACTTTACACTTTTTCGTAACTGTCCAAAAAAATATTTTTTCCTCATAAATGTCCGAAAAATATAAAAATCAAGAAACATACATCAAAGCATCTCAAAAAAAATTTAAACTGTTCCAATGACCTTAGAATATCGAAACAAAAAATGAGCAAAACTTTACACTTTTTCGTAATTGTCTAAGAAATAACAAAAAAAAAAATTCCTCATAAATGTCCAAAAATTATAAAAAACAAAAAACATACATCAAAACATCTCAAAAATATTTCAAACTGCTCTAATGACCTAAGAATATCGAAACAAAAAAATGAGCAAAACTTTACTCATTTTTTGTAACTGACAAAAAAATTACAAAAAAATAAATTTTCCTCGTAAATGTTTGAAAAATATAAAAATCAAGAAACATACATCAAAACACCTCAAAAAAAATTCAAACTGCACAAATGACTTTAGAATATCAAAACGAAAAAGGAGCAAAACTTCACTCTTTTTCGTAACTGTCCAAAAAAATTAGTTTATCCATGTAAATGTCTGAAACATATAAAAATCAAGAAACGTACGTCAAAACACCTCAAAAAAAATTCAAAACTGCACCAATGACATTAGAATAACGAAACGAAAAAATGAGCAAAACGTTACTCTTTTTTGTAACTGTCCAAAAAATAGCAAAATAAATAATTTTCCCATCTAAATTTTCGAAAAATATAAAAATCATGAAACATACATCAAAAACACCTCAAAAAAATTTAAATTGCACCAATGACCTTAGAATTTAAAAAATGAAAAAATGATCAAAACTTTACTCATTTTCGAAACTATCTGAAAAATAACAAAAAAATTAATTCTTCCTCATCAATGTCCGAAAAATAAAAAATAAAAAAGCATACATCGAAACAGCTCATAAAATTATCAAAATGCACCAATGACCTTGGAATATCGAACGGAAAAAAATGAGCAAAATTTTATTCTTTTTCGTAATTTTTCAAAAAATAACAAAAAAATTAGTTTTACCTCGTAAATATGTGAAAACTATACAAATCAATAAACACACATCAAAACACCTTTAAAAAATTTCAAACTCCACCAATCACCTTACAATATCTAAACTAAAAAATCAGCAAAATTTTACACTTTTTCGTAACTGTCCAAAAAATAACAACAAAGTTTTTTTTCCTCAATAATGTCTGAAAATATAAAAATCAAGAAACGTACATCAAAACACCTTGAAAGAATTTCAAACTCCACCAATGACCTTGAATATCGAAACGAAAAAATGAGCAAAACTTTACTGTTTATCGTAAGTGTCTGAAAAATAACAAAAAAATTATTTCTTCCTCGTAAATGTCTGAAAAAAATAAAAATCAAGAATTATATATCAAAACACTTAAAAAAATTTAAAACTACACAACTGACCTTAGAATACCAAAACGAAAAAAATGAGCAAAATTTTATTATTTTTCGTAACAGTCAGAAAAATAACAAAAAAAATAGTTTTTCCTCTTAAATGTGAAAAATATAAAAATCAAGAAACATAAATTAAAACACCTCAAAAAATGACATACTGCACTAATGACCTAAGAATATTGAAACGAAAAAATGAGCAAAACTTTACTCTTTTTCATAACTGTATGAAAATCACAAAAAAAATTAATTTTTCCTCGTAAATGTCCAAAAAATATAAAAATCAAGAAAAATACATCAAAACACCACAAAAAAATTTAAAACTGCACCAATGACCTTAGAATATCGAAACAAAAAAATGAGCAAAACTTTACACTTTTTTGTAACTGTTCGAAAAATAACAAAAAAATTCACCTTTCCTCGTTAATGTCTAAAATATATAAAAATCAAGAAACATACATCAAAACACATCAAAAAAAATTCAACTGCACCAATGAACTTAGAATATCAAAACAAAAAAATGAACAAAACTTTGAACTTGTTCGTAACTGTTCGAAAAATAACAAAATAACAATAATTTTTCCTCGTAAATGTCCGAAAAATATAAAAATCAAGAAATATACATCAAAACATCTCAAAAAAATTTCAAACTGCACCAATGACCTTAAAATATCGAAATGAAAAAATGAGTAAAACTTTACACTTTTTCGTAACTATCCAAAAAATAACAAAAAAAATAATTTTTCCACGTAAATGTCTAAAAAATATAAAAATCAAGAAACATACATCAAAACATCTCTAAAAAATTTCAAACTACACCAATGACCTTAAAATATCGAAACGAAAAAATAAGCTAAACTTTACACTTTTTCGTAACTGTCCAAAAAAATAACAAAAACAAAATTTCCTCGTAAATGTCCGAAAAATATAAAAATCAAGAAACATACATCAAAACATCTCAAAAAAAATCAAACTGCACCAATGACCTTAGAATATCGAAACGAAAAAATGAGCAAAACTTTACAGTTTTTCGTAATTGTTCGGAAAAAAAATCCTCGTAATGTCTGAAAAATATAAAAATCATGAAAAAACATACATCAAAACATCTCAAAAAAAATTCAAACTGCAACAATGACCTTAGAATATCATAACGAAAAAATGAGCAAAACTTTACTCATTTTTTGTAACTGTCCAAAAAATAACAAATAAATTTATTTTTCCTTGTAAATGTTTGAAAAATATAAAAATCAAGAAACATACATCAAAACACCTCAAAAAAATTTCAAACTGCACAAATGACTTTAGAATATAAAAACTAAAAAAGGAGCAAAACTTCACTCTTTTTCGTAACTGTCCAAAAAATTAGTTTTTCCTTGTAAATGTCTGAAATATATAAAATTCAAGAAACATACATCAAAACACCTCAAAAAAAATTCAAACTGCACCAATGACATTAGAATAACGAAACAAAAAAATGAGCAAAACGCTACTCTTTTTCGTAACTATCCAAAAAATAACAAAAATATTTAATCCCCCCCCCTAAATTTTTGAAAAATATAAAAATCAAGAAACATATATCAAAACACCTCAAAAATATTTCAAACTGCACCGATGACCTTAGAATATCGAAACGAAAAAATGAGCAAACATTTACTCTTTTTCGTAATTATCCGAAAGTAACAAAAAAAATAATTGTTCCTCATAAATTTCCAAAAAAAATATAAAAATCAAGAAACATACATCAAAACACCTCAAAAAAATTTCAAACTACACCAATGACCTTAGAATATTGATACGCTCATATTACACCTCCCTAAATAAGTAGTAGCGATCGTATTCAAATAAAGAATTCAACTTGTAGGTTGGGGTCGATCCCACGAGGAATATGGTTTAGACTTAAAGTTAACTCACTATTATATCTTTTTAGTCGAACTACTTTTGAGAAAAGTAAACGGGGGGGGGGGGGG